>JAPQRP010000020.1:4353054-4364944 GCA_037367295.1 Apogon hyalosoma
TCTATCTATCTATCTATCTATCTATCTATCTATCTATCTATCTATCTATCTATCTATCTATCTATCTATCTACAATTTTCACGTGTTCCATTTGCAGATCTTTTTGCTTGAATTAAGCAAAACAAAATCTTGAATTAAGCAAAAAAAAAAAAATCTGCCAATGAACAAGTGAAAATTATCTAGGTAAGATTTCTTGAAATAAGATTTTCAAGATCTATCATCTAAAAATCTGTTCTTATATCTCACTGAAAAGTTACTCTTTAGGTGATTATGTTTTATTTTAGGTGTGATGAGATAATTTTGACTAGAAATGAGGAAAAGACACTTGGTAAGATTTGGATTTTTGCAGTGTGTATCAGTACTTTTGGTAAAGGAACTGCTTTTATGATTTTTTGGGTCAGTTCAGGGCTGTATTCACTGGAGTCTTATATTGGCCACATTTTGAAAAATAATGTGAACAACCAAGCAAATACTTCAGATCTGAGCAGTAAATCAGAAATGAACTCTCAGGCCGTCGGTGTGAATGTAGCCACAGTGGACTCCATCCATCCACTATTTTTATGTGATGATACACTTATGAAAGCATAGTTTGGACCATTATATCCCAATTCTACCATCAGATTCTCCTAAATCTCCCTAAACAGGCCTCCCAAAAAGCACCACAGAGAGACTTCAGCTGATTCAGAACTCTGCAGCTAGGTTACTAACTCAAACCAAGAGGAGAGAGCACATCACTCCAGTGTTGGCTTCCGGTAACCTACAGAATCGATTTGAAGATACTACTCCTCACTTACAAAGCTTTACATGGAACAGGACCTAACTACATTGCAAACTCACTGATCAATTACGTTCAAACTAGAACACTAAGGTCATCCAATGCAGGGTTACTAGCGACTCCCAGAAATATTACAAAGAAAATTGGGGATGCAGCCTTTGCTAACTATGCATCAAAGTTATGGAATACAATCCCGAAGGACATTAGAAAAGCCAGCTCGCTGAGTATATTTAAAATCAAATTTAAAATGTTCTTATTTTCATTAGCCTTTTGAAGGAGATAAAAATGGAGTTACAAACGGTAACGGTAAATGTCCACTATTTTTATTCCATTTTATTGAAATTTATAATTTTATGTCTAATCATTTGCTATTGCATCACTTATTTCACCCCTGTCTTATGCAGTTTTATGAAAATTTCACTTTATTTTGTGTACTTTTATAGAATTTTGTGTGTAATCAAATATTAATTTATTTCTTATTTCACCCCTGTCTTAAGCCTTTTTATGAAAATGTCATTCTCTCATAAGTTTAAACTGACGTGAAGCACTTTGGGCTACAATTTTTGTATGAAAGGTGCTATACAAATAAAGCTTATTATTATTAAATCTTAACACACTGGACTTTTAATGAATAAAATAAAACAAGACCTTGGAGGGACAATTAAAGAGGACGTGTCTCAACTGAAAACCTGACGTAGAAGGAATGACCTGAATGTACAGTGTGGTGTGTATGTGTGTGTGGGCTCTTCCCTCAGGCATCGCTCTATACTGGCATGTTGACTGGAGGTATGCTTTTACTACAAACAGCAGACACACACCAGTACACATGTGCTGACCTATCTGCACAGGAAACACCAGTTCAGGCACGTTTACTGGGACAAACAGCATTTCATTCAACCACTGCCCTGGATCAATACTTAATCCAGATCCCGTTTGAGTAATGCCCCGCTTGTTTCGTAGCAGACAGAACTGGTTGCTAAGCTGATTAATTACTTCTCTGCGTGTCATTTTAGTTTCCAAATCATACATTAATTACAGAATATTTGCTGGGTTTTAAAGCCTGAAGTCAAGTTTATTTTTACTCGATTCATCTTGCAGCACTTCCAACTTCCACAGCTTTTTTTTTTTTATCCTCTTTTTCATTCATCAGCGATTCATTGTTAAGTTTTGCCTCATTCTGAGTAAAACAAGCACTGGAACGAAGCCAAAAATAATAAGCTACACATAACACAGTGGCCCATTTTCATCCATTCTGCGTTACAGACCCACAGTGTGTTTATATTTTACAGTAAAGTGACTTTTACTACTGCTGACATTTACACTGTTTAGTGTTTATGACCACATACTGTGCACACAGTTTCAGACGTTTGTTACTTATTGCTATTTATTAGCACTGTTTATTGTCATCTTATCTCATTGTGGTTTAGTTTGTTGCTACATTTATTGCTTAATATAGTATTGAGAAAGTTAATCTCCCTGTACTTGTGTAATGATAATAAAGAAAGCATATTCTTTACTAAATACTAATATCTTTAGTTACTTTTTGAGGATTTCTGAGCTTATTCTTTCTTTTGTTTACTTTCTCCTCTCCTTAATTGCAACAAAACTGGACTATTTAGCATAGCTGCTCCTTTGTCCTGAGTTATTATGTAATATCATGAAATAAATAGGGGGAGGAGGGCAGTTTGCCAGGCACTCACAGTATCGTGAGATCAGAGGGACACCAGTGAGTGAAACAGCGGTGACCAGTGTCTAATTATACTGAATGTGTTTGCTGTGTGCCACTGTGTCCCCGTGTTGTGTTACCATCGATCGGTTTACCTGTGATAACGTTGATGTCGGGATAGGTGTTTTCACACAGCTCCACAGCGTGACTGTCTCTTTCAAACGCTTCACGGAGTTCCTTTTTTACGGCCGCCGAACCACACAGGCGGTAAAGACCCACCACCTGCAAACACACACACATACACACAAAGACACAAGTAGGTCAAATAAACAGCCGTGGCTTCGGAGTTAAACAGTTGACAGAGCGGCAGACGTTTTTACAACCCTATCGATCAAGTTCAACTCCTGCACTCAAACAATGACCTGGAAAGAAACCAAAATACATTCATAGAAAAGACACGTCGCAAAGTTCAAGTCTGTTGCGTCTACAAATACAGAAAACTACTCAGGAGCCATTGTTTGATTGGACAACAGGCTGCGACAAACTGCTTTTATTACACAATCAAAAATGCTGGAGATGATCAGTAGTTTTTTTCAGAAACCTAACATTCTCAGGAGCTTCACGAGTACTGATAATGCAGCTTATCAAACGTGCCTGATAAGTGTTATTCTGTTCCCTCAGTGTTTTTGTCTTTATTAATCCTCAAAGTCCTAAACAGCTGCCAGCGACTAAAAGCGTCTACTGATCTAAAACGTTTAATAACTTTTGAACCACTAATCCTATCAATACATTAAAATAATTCTGGCAAAATGCAATTTCTCCGTTTTTGAGCAGCATCAAATATGACCCATTTGGACGTTCAGGGGCTTCGTAGTGAACACGAAAACACTGTTATGTTCTGTAACAATGATTTATCAGTAAAACCAGACTAGTTTGACAAATGAAAGTGGTTGAACACACTTGTTTTTACATTCATTTTGCTGAAAAATTCTCTTTTTCTTTCGTTTTTTCTCTTTTGATGTAATAACATTTGAATTTACTCTGAGCCTTTATAAACATCTATGTGATCAATACTTATCAGTAATAAAATAAAGGAAAATACCAGATTTTCACTGAAAAGCACTGAAAACGGAGGGCAATTTTCTAATAAATGGTGATAAATCACAAGTCGGCAGAAAAATACACGGTTACCTATAAAGTTGGAATAAAATATTTTTTCCTCTTCACATGAAATGATTATGAAAACGTGATTTGCTGATGTAATCACTCCACCACGTCAAAGGTGATTACTGATGTGTAGAAATAAGTATGAAAATGTGTCTGAAAACAACATTATTACAACTTTATGGGCAATAGTATAGTTCTAGAGTTAATGCGTAGTTGAGTTACAACCACTTTTCAAATAACTGTCTAAAGACTAAGACACTAAGAATAGAATAGAATAGAATAGAATAGAATATCTTTAAAAATGGACACATAGGAGTGGATTCAATAGTGTATGTACATCAGTCAGTCTTTACATGCAGCACCTGAGGCATGCATGACCAATGGAAAAGAGCCTCCAGTCTTGAAGTTGTTTTATTGCAGCAGCTTTGTTGAATACTCTTCTGTTTTTCCTGTATAACATACTATTGCATGGCTGTATGTACCAATGGACATCAGTTTTTGAAGTAAAAATCAAGACAATTTAAGTCGATTTATCATGGCATCTTTGTTAACACATGGCCTCCACCAAAACCTAAATAACAACAACAACTTAAAAAAAAAAAAGGAACAAAGACTGACTGAACCACAAGTGTACCTTTAAATTATTTAACACACTTTAAGCACCTTTTCAGAGATGATTTAACATAAGCATCACTTGGGCAGAAGCAGCAACATAAACATTACTTCCACTTCTCCTTTAAGTAAAACATGAATCTAATCCAGCACTCAGTGAAATCAACTAATATATTATGCGTGCACATCCCGATGCCACTATTTTTTGTATAATCATTAATTATTTTAATGAGAAGTCACGTAATGAGTGGGATAATGTAGTTAGCCGGTCATTATTACAAAAACACACCTCGACTCAAAGCCAACAGATCCTGAATAATGACCACAGGAACGACCAACTCACTGCACATGATCCCTTATTTACAAAACCAGCAGCAGCCACATGTCTGTCTTAAACATGTAAACACAGCTATGCATTAACAGTGCTTTTTTTTTTTTTTTTTTTTTTGAGCAGTAAAACACAAACCCCATCATTTTCAGAGCACGCTGCATCATGTCCAGTCCGTCTATGGCTGCTCAGCACTTGTCAGATTGGAAATGAACAAAGTAAAATGAAAATGTGTTTGACCAAACTACACTCAGTGGTGTGATAAAAATGTCCCATTCATATAAGTGAATGGATAAACACTGAGCTCTTCTAAAAACCAAACTGACAGCTCAGCATTAAAAATGGAGACCCTCGGCAATAAAGCATTAATGTGTCTTTACCGAAGCCTCTGGAGTGGAACCTAAACGAACTGAGGACGCTGACATTTGATCGCTGAAACTCAGCACCTTCTCTCTCCGTGTTATGTTGGAATTAGGCAGCAGACATACCATAATTTCTCCTACATGTGTCTGTCTGGTATGTGGCATAGCAGACCAACTGGTGTGGTTGCCCCGGCAACGTGTTAAGTCAGTGGGCTGTGAATGGCGGGTCGGGTCCGGTTCCACACAAACACATGTTAACTCACACACACATTGCTGCCCTTTCCGGGCTCCGACGTAGGAGAGCTCTAATGTCTCCCCGTCCCACCAGGCCGGCTATTTGCGAGCTCTCCACGTTGAGCCGAGCAGTGTTCTCTAAACCTCACACGAGAGGGAGAGAGGCGGACAGATTAGGCAGGGATTTGGCTTTGTGTGAGAGTAAACAGAAGTCACTGGGCACAATGAACAACAAGTCCATTCAGAAAAAAAAAAAAAAAAAGAGTCTCTCTTTAGGGCACAGTCGAATCGCAGGCGGGGAACAGCTGTTAGCAAAAGAGGCCTTGCACTTATACACCTCGGCTGCCGGGCAACTCAACAGGCAGCACCAGCCTCGGCGTATACGCAGAACACTGCAAACACAATGATGACAAAACAAAAACCACTTCCACTGACAGGAATGCGGATGCTTGGTAACTGCAGGGCCATTGATGGGATCACAAGTTTCTGTTTTTTTTCATCCCGAAGCGGCTTAACAACTTTATAGAAACATCAAACGAGCTGAAAGGACAGAAAGAAAAGAGCACTTGACCAAACGGATGCTCTTAAGGGCAAGGCCAAAGTTGTTTACTTCCTCTAAATATGACTCACCTTCTAATAGCTGGCCTGGAAGTAATGATCTGTTCTCACCTTCCAGTTAAAACGATCCTACACCTTTTTGGCAGAACCTTACCGCAAACACCAAGAGGTGAACGTGCAGCTGAAAGCAGCGCTGACCGGAATATTAATCGATTAGCTGATGCACAGAAACAATTATTTGCTTGGTGTATTTTATTCATATTCTGTTCGTTTTTATCAGCATTTTCTATTGTAGCATTTATATAGCCTATATTGCTAAAGGGGCTACATGTATTTTTTCTGTTTTCCAATAAAAGAAAAAATGAAATGACAAAAATGACCTAAAATTATTATTGGAGTGTTTAGAATAAAAGGCTCTGAAGTTCTACGAAAGACGCCCATGCGTTGGATTGTAGAGATACGAACTGAATACCCAATAGACCATCAGTTTTAAGTGACCACTAGAGGGAGTAGTGAGTCACCCTTCTGGTCTTTCATGGTGAGGAAAACTAACACCATAGGGCCTTTGACTAAACCATCAGAAAGTGACTAGATGGGATGAGAACCACTAAGAAACAACTTCTAGAGTCAAAGAAAGTGACAAAGTGATAAAAGGTATTATGAAGGTATAGCCTAAAGTTATTACAGGATGATATTAGCATTGATCCATGGTTCAGATTTACTATAAGAGTTCTGATCTTGTTTGGACGACGCCAAACAGATCTTTAGTTCAGCTATCTATCAATGTGTTTTCGGTCTTAAAACAGAGCTAAGCTAACAGCGCTACGCTAACAGAGCTATAATGTAAACTATCAGCTGAGGCAGCATGTGAAGACTATAAGACAGTGTTATTGTGACTGACTATTAAAATAACTGACAATGACATTTAGTTTGAAAAAGAAGATTTGATGATTCCGTAATACAGATGTGTGTAAACAATGAGCTTTTAACTTTATTTTTGAGCTTTATACAGTCTGTAGATACATAGTGTTGATTTAGTGGTTTTGCTAGTAGTGCATTCTGGTACAAGACTTCCCCCTGATGTTCAGAGTTTGGAATATCAATACCACATACTAGCGCATTCTAGATGTGGTAGTTTTTATGATGTTGTGTATTCATACATGCTGTACCGCATTTGTTCAGCAGTCACCGCCAAGGCGTTCTGGCCATAGCAACGTGACTGTAAGGCTATTATATTACAAAATTACTAACATCTCCCAGAATATTGGTCCTATCAACTTGCCATTTTCGCTAGTCTCTTCCTTAACCAAAAATACATTAAGTATGCCAAACAGCAGCAGTCAGCTCTTTCCGGATTTTGTGTGAATCCCCGGACACACACACACACACACACACACACACAGAGGTTATTTGGCTTTCATAATATAGATAATAATGCCTGGACAGCTGTGGCCTTTTTACATCTGATACACAAAATCAACATGTATTTATATATGAGGACAAAGAAGGTATTTATCACAGACATGAGTAAATAGATTCACCGACCGTATTGAACAGTGCTTGGATAAAAAGACGCTACATTTAGTGCAGAGCTGAGAAGAAATTAGTCATATTTAAATTCAATAATCTGCAAGGTTCCAAATTTCAAAATCTACTAAAAGGTCCAGGTCTAGGACATACTTCAATACAAAACACTCACTATTCTTGAAGTTTTAATATGAATATGAAAGGATACAACCTGACTACACACTGTATGTATAATAAGTAATGCTTGTTTCCTACTACGTTCTACAGTTTGTTTTACTGCACGCAAGACTTTCTTTCAGTATTTTTCATCATTCAGATGAAGCTTTGTGTGCTTCCAAAAGGTGCAGATGCAGACGGGCAATGTGCACGACGCAACACAAACATGAGAGTAAACATGAGACAGGATGCACTAATTCTGAGTCTGACATGGACCAGAAACAAACCAGACCCCATAACCCCTACCTAACCTCTCACACCTCTGTCACTAATGTCTCTGAAGCACCCAACACATTTTCTAGTCAGCTTTTCACATCTTCTACATTAATACTGACCATTTTAAAGGCTGAAAATGATCCGATATGAGTAGGTAGCTCTTATTTCTGTGTGGTTAATGGCTCCACCAACCTGCCCACTGTTTGTTTACTGTGACGATGCTTGTCTTTTCTCCCTCCACTTTCACTCCATCCAGCCGGTCGAGGCAGATGGCTGCCCACGCTGAGCCGGATTCTGCTGGAGGTTTCTTCTGTTAAAGAGAATTTTACTTCCTGCTGTCTTCAAGTGCTTGCTCAAGGGGATTTGTTGAGTTTTTCTCCATAATATTCTAAACCATTGGACTTATAATATTGAGATGATTTTGGTTTGGTGCTATGTAGGTTGAAATGAACTATGTGGTGTATATTTGTTGAGTGTACATTTCACTTTATTTGTGTTCATGTTATACAAACAATTTAATCATGGTCATGTGCTACTTCATGTACAACATGACCCAAAAAAATTAGATATATTGATTAGAATATCAAACAGCTCTAGCCTCAAACAAATAATTCACACTGTTCTTCTTCTTATTATTATTATTATTACCTTTTATTACAAAATTACAAATTATTACATACAATTAAATCAACAATTCATTTGTAAGATACATTTTGTAATAGGACACCCCAGAGGCAGTCCTCAGCTTATAAATGGGGGCCCCTTAACATGTGATAAAACTCAATTTACATTATAATCTTTAATAAATTAAGATGTTCTGAATAACTACAAATACATTTAAAATATTGCTTATCTATCTAATGATGTTTTCATTTCCTTTTCCTGAGTCCTACTGCAGTCAGCATGTTCCAATATTCTCAGACAATTCAATAGTCAGACATGGAGCTTTCCACAAAATAAAGAATTTACATGATTAATATATCAGCCGTGCGTGTGTATGTATGATCTTTGGTATATGTCTTTACCAACGTAACACCATGTGCGTGTTTAGGTGTAAACATGTCACAGCATCTTCTGCAGTGTATGACAGTATGTAGGTTACTAGGATACCTCATGTTAATAAGCTCTGAGTGCTCTCACACATATCTCTAGTCTTTGACACAGATATTATCTGCAGTCTTTTCAAAACCCCCACAATCACCCAGCATCTTAAAAGCCTGAAGACGCCCCCAGGACATGTAATTCTAAGAGACCTTTAAAAAGCCTCCATCAAAGATCTAAATAATCATTTGTAAAGCACACTGCTACACATGAGGCGGCGCATGCTTTAGTGACACAACCTGTAAATTCCTCTAAGATCTGGTGTCGGCCTCGTCCTAACCCCTGTCTGCCTGCAACCCCAAGGAGCCCTTACACTTGAGCTCAAGGTTGAAATCTGCACAAAGCTGCCTCTCCTCTACATGTCTGTAATGAAAGAAGGCAGCAAAAACCGGGGGGAGAGTGATTAGAGGAAGCACTGTGAGGGACAGGAGAGAAACTGTGTCTGACTGAGAGAAAGCCGGAGACAGACAGGAGGAGACAGACACAGATAGAAATCACACTATGGCAAGACAAAGCAGAGCAAATTACATAAACACTAGAAAACTGAGCTAAGAGATTAAAAGTTATTGGTTAAGTGAGAGATATAGGTGTCCTGTAAAAGGAGGTGGATGGGTGAGGCCCGGTCGCAGTGCAGAAAAAAATCCTCTACATCTACATCAGTTCAATGTGTGTGAAATGTATGTATATGTATATAATCCACCGCTGTTTAATCTAATTTAGGGTCAAAATGGCATCTTTTCTATCATTCAGCAATTTCAGCAGTCTTTTTTTTTTTCTTTTGGGTTGATATAAATGTCAAAAAAAAAAACACACACACAGGATTTCTCTGTGGTATGTGGTATTTCTTGCTTAAACCATTGCTTATGGGGCAGAGCCAACTGGAGCACAGTTTGACCGGTTGTATTTGAGCCGAAGCGAAGTTAAAGACAATAATATGCCTTCTGTGTAAATGAATTGAGCAATATTGGTTCTTAGAGTTTTAAAAAACTTAATGTATCATATACTCCTGTCATTTATTCTGTTTATAGAGCTTAGAAATATTAAGAGGACGCATAGCTTGATAATAGTTATTAGAAATGTGGTTTGTCATTACGGAAAAGTATCTGACATATTTCCTTCGCAGTCCTGAATGTCCTTGGCAAAAAGAAACATGAAGCAACAGTTATAAAGGAAACTGTCCCTACTTCTGAAATTACTCTAATGTTGTTTTGGCTACAAAACACATAATTGCTTAGAAAAACACAATGTAATTGAAGCTGCAGGAGCTGAAATCACTTTCCCTCTGCCACTTTCTCCTTTCCATACAAATCAAAGACCAAAATATACTGTAAGTCCTGATGACTTGACACTGTTTCCTGCCGTTTTGGCAACGTAAAGCGACTTTTACAAGCTTTCATGTTGAGACAGAGAGCAGGAAAGTCAGCACTTGGTAATTATTTAACCCCTTACCTATCGCAAAACACCAGTGATTGGGTAAAATCTGCATCACAGGGCACATTTTCATTATCCTTAAAGCACAGATAATGACAATAAAAACTAATAGGCACAGCAACTTAAATAGTGAAAAAAATAACTAAAGCTCTAGTATCAACCAAAAGAAAATATGAGCTTTTAATGCGGCCTTTTTAAATGGATTAAACCCAAATGTGTTATGTTCGTCAGGGCTGCTTGAGTCTACAGACCACTTAAAAAGGCCTGGTGTTTTAGGAGATCTTCCTGATGATTTGACAATAAATGACAAACACCTACTAAAAATCTTTGGTGCTCCAGCATAAAAAACACTCATAAATGGTTTCAACTTGATCCACCGGTGCTGTAGGACTAGTTGAAAAATTGTTGATGAAATTCACAAAATAGAGAGATTAACATTTATGCTGAGGCTGCAAACTGAACTTTACATAATAAGGTGTGGCAAATGGATTAGTTTTTTTTAAATGCAATTAACAGGCGGTTTGTCTCATAGTCCTGTGAAATGCTATATAGACTCCTGCTCTAAAAATGTTATTAATTGTGTAACTTGATTGCCATTTCATAACTGTAATCTAAATTATCTTTACTATTAGATTGTGTCTATTACCTGGTGCCGACTGTTGTTTGTTTGTTCTGTTCTGTATGACAAAATGATAAATAACTAATAAAAACTAAGTGTCAAAAAAAAAAAAAAAAAGGCCCAGTGTTTGCCTGTTGGATCCCGGCTCAAGCTGCCCCTGGAATCCCACCCCCGCCCAGGCCCCCGGTGATCAGTCAGGAACCATGTCCAGACACTTTTACTGCCGCTGTCTCAGGTCTAATTAGGAGAATGGCCACCGCCTCGCTCCTCTATCCCGGCTTCAAAGAGCACATGAATTGTGGATGGTTGGACAAAACTGAGGACGATCACATGATCCGGTGAAACACTCCACAGTCGTCTATTAACTCTGAGTCTTTCTTTTCTGTATAAAAGAGCCGATCGCCCCGGGAAGGAAGAAGTGACATCATGAAGAGCGGTACATCTCTCCTACCCATTCTGCACATGCCACTCATCCGGCGTTATTACTGGCTGCAGGGTGAGGACACATCTCACGCATACTGAGCTAAAAGGAGCCTTACGTGGGACTTTAATGCTCTCTATTCTTTGACTTTCATACAAAAATGCATTATATAACTGCACTATAGGCGCCCTCTTTTCAACTTAAGTCTGTTTTCAATGTACAGAATAGGATTAGGAGGGCTTCCATTCACATGTTTCTGTGTGTGAATAAGTCCTCAAACGTTTACATACAATATATTCTGACTTCTGCTGACAACATGAACCGGTCACTCATTCGCTGCTTCTCAAATGTAAGGATGTGGGGCTTTTATCACTGGAAATCGAGTATCTTACCATGTGGACTTATTTAACACCAACTGGAGGACGTTGGAAATGTAAATCATCAGTTCTGTAGCATTAATTCATCATGTAAACCAGTGAAGTATCTTCTTCGGAGCAGAATGCAAAGGTTAGTCTAGTTAGTCAACGGAATCTAAAGTCATGGAAAAAGATATTACCCTTATCGCCCTTGTTTTCTTCACTTTCTTGTTCATTTTAATGCCTGGTCCAACTAAAGGTACATTTGTTTGGACAAATATAATGATAATAACAAAAATAG
>JAPQRP010000020.1:4365516-4384025 GCA_037367295.1 Apogon hyalosoma
AATTTACAGACATGGAATATTTGTATGGAATTAAGATCACAGACAGATGTCAACATGTTAAACTGACTTCTATATGAATAGGGCTGGAGTTATGGTGAAAAAAAAACATCATTTTTTTACTAGAGTTTTTCAAATATCTGGTAAATTCATCCATCCTCAAACCATCCAAATGTACAATTGGGATTTTAAAAAAAAATACTGGTTCTCCTGCATTAAATGATCTATGACACTCAATATTTAATCCTGTTGAAAAAGTTAAAAACAGCAAATCAGACAGCCCAAACACTGTCACGGGGATATAAAATATAATAATCACCCCTTAGAGTGCCTGTTACGACTGACAAAAGCATAAAGGTCTTGCCTCATCACCGATAACTTTCAGAGTAGAAACATTCCAAGCTGCTTTCTTGTTGCGGACTGTACTGACTCACCTGGCAGCCTCGCTTCTCGATCTCATTGATGCACTTGCTAATCAGCAGCGGCACCATAAGCCCCGTGTTCTCCCTCTCCGCCACCCGCCACGCCTCCACTCCAAACACCTGGGGCTCCCGGTCTCCATCTGGCCCGCCGTCCAGAGAATTTTGCCACTGCTCCATCAGGCTCAGCTTGACGTAGATCAGCCCCCGCGGCTCCAGCTTCACCGCCAGCTGGTGCGATCGTGTCACCCGGAACAGCGTGGGCAGAACCACGGTGCCGTGGCAGCAGACGCGGTTTCGTCTCGGCGTGGGCTCCCAGCTGAACACCACCAGCTTCAGGTGCTGGGCGTTCTCCAGCTCGATGTTGAAGGTGTGGTCCATGTCTAAGAAGGTAGTTCTACAGGTGAGCAGTGCTGTCCGTGCTTTATTAACCGAGTCCACTTGGATGGCGCAGTAGACGTCACGAGAGTCGATGCGAGGCGGTTTGAGGTCCTCGGCGCCGTAAAAGTGCAGGCTCATCAGTCCAGAGATGTACTGGCTACACTTAGGCTGCTCTGTGAAGCTGTAATGGCGGAAGGCGTCGATGTCCAGCTCCATGCCGTTCAGTCTGGAGCCTCCTTCGGCCTCCTTGCCTTTACCTCCCTTCCCCTCCGCAGAGCCGTGCTTCCCAGACTTGGCTACCAGCTCAGGTGAGTCCCCGTCACTGAGGTAGCCCCCTTTACTGGCAGATTTTGAGCTGCCGTTGTTCTTCTTCTTACTAAAGCTGTTCTGTGTGGACACGCTGCTGTCCAGGTGATAGCGTGAGATCACATTCCGACTCGCCTGCCCGCTTCCAGAAGCAGACAGCCTTGGAGGGCCTGAGGTTTGGGGGACGGCCTCGGACCCGTTGTTTTGGGGGGAGTTGGATCTGGGCTCCAGCTGACTGCTTCCATTGCTGTTGCTGCTGCTGCTCGGAGTCCCCCGGACGCTGAGTTTCCTGCTCAGCTCTGGGAGCTTCTTCATCTTCATGGAGATCTTCCTGACAGTGCGAGGGGACTTGATCTTATCGGGGAAGGACCAGTTGATGGAGCTGCTCTTCTTGGCTGGGTTTGGGCTTGAGGGGGGAGAGAAGCCGACAGCGTTGGGCAGGTCAGGACCATCTAGAGGAAAAAAAAAATAACAGGCAAGAGAAAGACTGATTAAAAAAGTCTAAAGGTCAAAAGCAAAGACAAACTACAACAGACAATGCTCCTTTATGAGGGAGGATTAGAGCCATGCTGAAGATTAAAAAATATGATACTGAAGAATATAGTCCTAATAATTTGAGGAAGAAAGTGATATTAATGAACATAAAGTTGCAAAAAAGTCAGAATATTATGAGAATTAAGTTGTACTATTTCACAACAAGAAGATATTTTATGAGAATAAACTCTTAAATATGGGGAAATATCAAAGGAACAAAATAAAAATGAGGTAAATAGGAAACTTGCTTAAATTATGCTTTAGTTCTACGTTCCACAATTAAAGAAATGCAGGTAAAGTTGGAAAACTTCTTGGGTCATAATTTTTTGTCATAAAAACATGACTTTTTACATGTGTAATGATAACTTTGTGCTCATAACAGTTTTTTGTTTTTTTTTTAATTACAACTTCATTATCACACTATCACTATGTAACATTACAACTATTTTTGTTGAAAGATTATAATTTTATTCTCAAAATTTCTTATTTTTGTCTTCAGCGTGGCCATAATCATCCTTCATACATCACTAACTAAAACAAGATAGAATACTGTGATTCAGTTGGTGCAAGTATTGTTGTAAAGCAGAAACATATACAGATGATAATAAAAGCTTCATAACCAGGGACACCATAAATAATGAAAAATAAAGTTAAAACAAAAAAAGTAAATACTATTGTTTTCAGATCCATGAAAATTACATAAAAACTACAGTGAACAATCCAAATAAACAATAAGTGTATATATTGAATTGCAGGTAAAACGTGCTGTGTTTAAGTCGGCGCTAATGTTGATGAGAAAACAGAGAGCTATACCGTTAAATATAATGAACTAATGACAAGAATATCATAGTCAGCAAAAACTAAAGACTTTCATTAACACAAACACTGAAAAAAAATGCTAAAATGTAATTTCTTTAACTGAAATAAAACAAAAATCAGTGGTTATAAGAGACACACAAGGTAAAAACTGCTTTGTTTTTGTTTTCTTGCAAATTCAGCACGTTTTAGTGTTGTAGAGTAAAACATTTCTTGCACAATATGGGATCTTTAATGATCTCATAATACCTGCAAAACTAAAGCTAAGACTGAACTTCACAAAACTCTTAAAAGTAGTCAATTCTGCAAAACAAAAAAAAAACTATTTGCGCACTTACAAAACCAACCTAAGACTGCACTGAACGACTAAATAAAAGCAAAAACCAATGAACGTATCACAGGTATAATAGCTTTGAGTGCGACAGTGTTTATAAAAGAAAGTCATTCTGTGGTCGACACGTTTTGGAGCAGTTTTAAATATTATACTGCCAACGTCTCTGCCAGGAAAAAGGTTGAGAGAGGAATCACAGAAATCCCACCAGGCACAAGTTCTTGATCTTAGTGCTGCAGCCGGTTTCATTAAGCAAACTTCATTCCTGTGAGTATAATTAACTGTTTAACGTAGGCGAAAAGGGACGAGACAAAGTATACATGGGCCATAATTTACATCAGAGAAACGCCACACCTCCACTGCACATCATCAGGTTTACATGCAACCCAGTAATCCTCTACCAGACATACATCCAGCTCACGTAAACACTGCGATGCTGTATAATCCAGTGGCCGTCAACTTGTGTAAACCTAGACAGCATGTTCAGTAATTAAAGTTTAACAGAGACAGATTGCTGAAATGGGGCGATATATAAAATCCAATTGTTCTCAAAGAGTTTCCATGAGGCCTTAAGAGGGTTTCATTCAATCAAACACCAGGGAAATTGAAGTGGAATGTCATTAGCTGTGGCTCCAGGAAAAACATTGGTCTATGAGCAGGAAAATGTCTGTCTAGAGACACCAACTGCTCCGGGGCCCAGCTAGAGTTACGCCGTCATTATTCAAGCTAAAGAACATCCATTTGGAGTAGAGCTCGTAGGCAGGTCTCGTCTAACTAGATGTCTAACAGCATGAAATTTCAGGGTCTTCATTTCTCTGCTGGAGTGACGGCTGCTGTTTAGTCTGGAAGACGGAACTGTGGCTTTTATCGGAGAGTTTGTACTTTTGAGTCCCAGGTTTCTCATCCAACAAGAGCTTTCCTATTAATAATCTGAGTCAAAAATCACTGTTTGGAATGTATTAAACGACAAAGGTCACCATTAACTAAAACCGCTCTAAAACAATTAAGACTTTAAAAAAAGATGTACAAACGAACTATTATTCAAAAATATAGCGCTCAGGATTAAGTAAAGAAATTACTTGTTCAAAAGACTAGGATCAATATCGGTAGTTGAGATAAGGACATGATTTACCTGAATTAAAATCAAATATGTGTTCTCTTCTGTTGTAAATTTAGCAATGATTACACTGAAATTTTTATTTGTTTGTTTTCTTGTGGAAACTTGATGTTAATTGTAAATAGGATTAAGTAAAATAAGTTTTTACTTCAGCCAAAACCCTTTGGGTCACATTGTATTTGGAACAATGGATGTTTGTTGTGTAAAGTAATTAACAACCAAATAAACTATTACTACGTATTAGCATAAATAGAATCGTACAGATCAGAATAGAATAGAATAGAATAGAATAGAATAGAATAGAATAGAATAGAATAGAATAGAACATGTATTGTCATTGTACATTGAGGCGGGGCAATGGCTCAGGATAACCAATAACTGAAAGGCTGGCAGTTCGAATCCCACATTGTCTTAGTCATGTGCCATTGTGTCCTTGGGCAAGACACCTCACCCACCTTGCTTCCAGTGTCACTCACATGAATGCGTATAAATGTTCGGTGGTAGTCAGATGGGCCGTTTGGCATGCAATGGCAGCCACGCTTCCATCAGCCTGCCCCAGGGTAGTTTACCACCATCAGAGTGTGAATGTGAGAGCGAATGAATAATGGATCAATAATGTAAAGTGCTTTGGGTGCCTTGAAAAGCGCTATAGAAATCTAATCTATTATTATTATTATTATTATTATCATTATTAACAAAAGAATTAGTCACATATTGGCTCTTAATAATCAGTAAACAGCACATATTAATTGAAATCAATACATTATTCAACATAACCATGTTCCATCAAAAACAATCCCTCAAAAACCAAATTACTTTGTAATGATGGCCAACAAGTGAACTGTTGTACATGAGTTACAGTCTTAAGATGCTGTACTCAGATGAACATATTTCTACCACATTAGCGATCATTCTTCCCTCAATGCAACTGATAAATATAGGATATTCTTAGATAACAAAACACAGAATTACAAGTGTCCATAGTGTCCCAAGAAAAGTATTTATAGCCTCGAATGTGGTCTCTGTTCTAAGTTGAATCAAAACTGCTACCACCACTCGTTTTACCGGTGTAATTTGTGTACAAAAACGTGCTTACTTAATATCAGTGAACGGTAATTAGTAGGTTACTGATGCAGTTAATGGCCTAATAGTTATAGGATATGATTCAGCCGAACATGGCATTACTTTATTCTGAATATGATGATTTTATGCCACTTGAATTCAGTATAATATGTTGACTGTAACTGTCATAACATATGGCGTCAGTTTTGAGCACTTTTGACCTCTCAGTACATTGAACACTGTTAGAGCTCCATCACTGACCTACACTTCCTGTCATTTCCATGTTTTAAGCGTCAGGGAGTTGACACAAAGCCTGCTGTGGTGACTGATTAAAGTGGAATTTGTCAAATTATGGGCATCCTGCTATTTGCCTAATAAAAAGCTTGAGTCTGTCATAAAACCAGCTATTTCCCTCTGTGTTAACCAGGATTCTTGACAGACTATGACTGAACCAAGTGATTCAGGAAGTGCTTTTAGAACGACCTAATCGGCCTAATTTGGACCAAGCCATTATAGATTATTACGCATTATGCAATACGCCAAGCATAATGAGCTTCGCAGAAATTCAAGCCTGTCATGAAATAAATATAGATTTTTGATAATTATGATTCCAAGAAACTATTTAGTAGCTAATTATCTTCCCTGAAACAAAGGATGGACTCTGTAAGTGAAACTGAAAAGGGAGAGACAGAGATACAAAGAGGACAGAAGAGAAAGAGGAAGCTTGACCCTGCCAACATCACCAGCTCTATTTTCAGAGGGGACCTGCTGTGCTATTCTGGAGCAAGGGCCCGCGAGTGAAAAGAGGGAGGCAGAGGAGGCGCAACAGGATGGAGAGAAGGGTAAGATGGGGGGCAGGAGCAGGGCAGGGTGTAGCCAGCGGATGGGGGACAAAGGCGCCCCTTGTCCAGGCACTCAGAGGTCTGGATGGTCGACTGGAAGGCTGGCAGGCCGGCGAGTGAATGTACAAATGAACACGGCTGTTCTCTCACATTCCTCACCAAACCATGTTTAGCCTCCTTTTCCCTTGGCTGAGTAGCCTTCCCTGTCACGGCTTCCTGCCAATAATAGACACAGAGGCGCTCTGAGAAGGGAGAAAATGGGTGGAGGGCACTAAAGGTGCAAATTCACCAAACAACATCTGGGGAGGGGTCGGGTAAACACAGAGCGCTGGTCACAAACCTGAAATAAGGTTTTCAGGAGGGAAATTCTCTGAACATGAATCACAGTTGAGTGTGTTTTGGCTTATTTTGTTCAGTAGTCTTTATTATGCTACAAGTTTAGCTAAAAGAGAAATTAAAAAAAATTTGAATAAGTAGTTTTTTTTACCAAAGATGTTACAGATAAAAATAGGTGGCTATGGTTTTGTGCAGTTATATCATATTGATATGAGTCTAATGTCCCATATTAAATTATGTACTAATTATGATAAAAAAAATACAAAAAGACTTGTTGATGGTATATTACATAACTGCTGCACACAGATCATAGCTTTGCACATTCACTTGATTATGTAATTTTGAATATTGTGAGGAATTTATTTGGCTGGGACTAGTTAGTAATTTATAGCAATCAAAATAATTCTGAGCGTCAGTGTTTTATTTCATTCACATTTGTGATTTTTTTTAAGAGTGACATTACTCAATAAATATTTCACAGCATCACAGAACATACATTTGCTGCAGCTGTGAGTGACTTATAAACACTTTGCTACTTACGTTGCACCAGCAGATATTACTTTTCACCACCACAGAGATGATGCCATCGGGAAACACACCTGTCAAATGATTGGCTGTTTGCATGTGTTTGGTAGCGGCATTATCAAAAGGATATGATAACTGGGTTATGAGGCAGGGATGGGACACACATGGGGTCTGTAACCAAACACTGTGTCAGGTGCATTCATGGTGGTTTGAATGTAAGTGAAACTATTTTCCTCATTTTAGTTCACGAGCCACATACAGCCCGATATGATCCCAAGTGGGTCAGACCAGTAAAATACTATCATAATAACCTTTGTTATAGTGTAAAAAGTAAAATGACACGAAAATATTTACATTTGCCAACTGTTCTTTCACAAAAAATGTGAATAACCTGAACAAATATGTAAGAACCTGAAATGTCTTAAGAGATATAAGTGCAATTTCAACAAAATTCTGCCTGTTACTAAATGTTTTGTGTCTTTGTAAATCCACTGTCATCTGTAAGTTGTAAGGCACATGTGTAAATGATAAGATGAAGCATTATATTGTAAAAATTGCACTTATTTTTCTTTAAAAAATTCAGTTTGTTCATGTTATTTCCATTTTTTAAAGCATAGTTTGTATAAGTCAACATTTTCATTACTGTAATTTTAGTTTATTCACTATAAAGCAGCAAAATATTTGGAGTTGACATTATTTATAGGTTATTCTGTTAATATTTTACTGGTCTGGCCCACTTGAGATCATACTGGGTTTTGAAGCACTTGATTGTTAATATCTTCAGTGTAATTTTTTTTATTTTATAAATTCATTCCATGGGCCAGACTGGACCCTTTTGCAGGCTTTTGTCCAGTCTATCATTAGTATATATCTATCGTTTACTGCTCAGGCCTCTAGCACAGACTTAAAAAGTGGAGATCAAAACTACCTCCGCTCTTGTGTCCTATGTCGTTCCATTTATTTCGTAATCAGGCCAATGTCAACCAGCCCTGTGGGGCAGATCTGCCTCTGACAAACTTAATGGGTGCTGCATTGTTAATGACTGTGGCTTCTCAAACACACACATGCAGCTGTGTCCTCTGTAGCCTTTGGCCTTGTGGCAGCAGTCAGGAAAGTAATGTAACACCTCACTCGCTGAGGTTCAGGGGCGATAGTTTGACACCCAACCCTCCAGGGCCATGTTCTGGGGTCAAAGGGCAAAAGGTCCACATTCCACTGGGTGACACCTGAGAGGGGCGACGGCGTCCACCCCCACGCATATGCACTCACTATATTACTGTATCACAAAGGGAGAGTGGATGTTAATATAAAGGCAAACACATGCATGCACTCTGTGACCCTGCAGCTGACCCCGGGCACCCGGCCACTGACACCTCTTAACAAAGCCCAGGAATTTATGACGAGGGCTTTTCGCAGCTCTGGCACCAGACAGGTGCAGGAGGAGGGCGTGCATTAGGGACGACCCGATCATTTTCAAACATGGCTGATATTTTACAGAGATCCTGCAGTGAGACTGAGCCAAACTGTCATCTTAGCCAACGCCGAGATGTAAATACGAGTCACATAATATGAAATGTCCTCCGTTTGAAACAATGCTGGGCGCCTGATTCATGAGAATATGAGAATGCGTTTGTGAAAGGAGACAGACACTCTGATAAGCCTCGGAGGAAGGTAATAATCTACTGTCCCTGATTACCCCTGTAAAAGCACTCGTATTCACTTGTCTCTACAAGCATGTCTGCCAAATGTGTGTGTTCAATGTAAGACAGAAAGGACCAGGGTGTGCTGACAAACAAGGGGAGTGTAAATAAATGTCTGAATGGTATACTTGTCCTGTAGTTTCTTCAGTCGGTGACCAAGGCCCAGCTCTGCGGTGCTTCCTCCTCTTTGGCTCTAAATCATTCAGCATTGGAAGGCCTTTCAGGGGCCACGGGAGCCCAGCCGTTTCATTACAATGGTTACAAAACCCCTGCTAATATATCCAAGCATGCAGGCCTTCTCGCTAGCACAACATGGCCCCCTGCCAAAAGAGCCCTCATGTAGCCTTACTCGCCTACTGCTGCAGGCATTCCTGCTCTGCTGTAACTCTACCAACCGAGTGGCTGCTAATTCTAGACAGCCTGCAGTCACGCCGGCCTCACTGCACTGCCCTGATCCGAAAAGCACTAACAGCTCTGTAATGACTGCTGACAAATTACTTCATAGATGACAAACTAGAAATACATCCAGAACTAAAGATCTAATGCCACACTATTAAATTAATGCTCGGTTTAATGATTTTACGTCTACAGCGGCTGCAAGTAAAAAATGACATCCATACTGAAACAAATAAAGTACAAGCACAGAAAATACTTTGTAATTTAAAGGAATTTCTTATACAGATGGTTAGAAACATATGTTCTACATTATCAAGTGGTCACCAACTAGCAGACTCTGGTCTAAATCTGGACCAGGAGAGGCTTCCATCTACTGAGAAGTGTTCTGGGACATAAAAACAACAGCCTATTCTTTATTCTGTCAATATTTAACAGACACAATACAGCAAGTTTATCAAAGTCCTATGACTGCATGCATTGCTACCATAACAGGCCTGTATCTAACATGTATTTCCACTGTTGGTATACGACATGTGCTTGTTTGGTTAATCCAATAGTTGTTTGGTAGAAAATTACATAAAACTGTGAAAAAATTCAGCCAGTGTTTCCCAAAACCCAAGATTACCTCCTCAAATTATTTACTGAGTCCACTAAACAACGATATTTAGTTAGCTGTCATAAAAGTAAGAAAAACAGAACTAGAAATTGTCTGGAAATTTGCTCTATGTTCAGGTAGAGAAGCACTCAGAAACCAAGTCGACAGAAATGTGCACATTTATTGAGTTTTTCAAGGCTGGTTTGTCACATTAACCAAGATACAAACTGGAAATATTAAGTAGCATTACAAAGATTAATTCAGATGGATAATATCTGCAGGAGTCCAATGTGAGGATGTGGAAAATGAGGCCAATAAATAATAATAATTTCACATCTAAATTTGCACTGCAAGATTGCTCTCAGTCCATAAAAATATAACATATTCAAAGAAAAACTAGATAAAGAGTTCATGAAGTTCACTTAAAGACAGGAGCATTAACAACTTAGCTTTAAAGAAAAATCACAAAGAAATGTCTTGTCTCTACTTCTACTGATTTTGAGAAAAAAAACAGATGCAATTTAAGCATTTCTTGCTCCACATTATTTTCTACTAAACTGACTGGCTTAATCGGGTATGAAATCCATCAAACCTCATTTGGAGATGAGCATCGTGTACCTGGACTTGTTTCAATTTAGTTGAATACCACTGCTTTACACATTAATCTGTAGATATTATAGCAAAAACCAAAGCATGTACAGTCCGTTCTTTATCCTTCAAAGCTGAGGCTACAACTGTTTTGCTTTTATTCCGGCTTTTCTGGCTGCCAAAATGAAGAACAGACCAGAAAGAAAGAACTGTGAGAAAACTATGTGGCCTGGACTTCACATCTAACGCCAAGCTAAGGAATCTGCTCCGAGTTTGAAGTGCTGCTCTCACAGAGTTCCTCCTCTGAGTTGTTGACTTCCTCCAAAACCAACCGTGCAATCGTCAGCCGAGATTAGATTCCAGGTTTGAACTCGGAGGCTTGAACTCTCATGTAACTTTAGCAGCTGGGGCCAATTCTCCAACACCACAGCCAGCGTGACCAAAACAACCCCCAGAAATAGCTCTGATCCCATTCTGAGCTCTGGCCAAGTCAAGATTCCCCAAACAAGCGCTAAAGGGAACAAGAGATTGGGAACACACCATGCTCACCACCCCCAAAGTCCATCAATCATTATTCTCCATACAAATAGAGCATTCAGATGGACAAAAAGTCAGTCAATAGGCAGCACACGAGGAGTCTGGAGTGTATCCGGTGAGGGAAAAAGAATCAGCCAGCCGAACAGAGCAAAACTATAGTCGCCGGAGTCATCTACATCTGCACTGCTTCATTAATTCAGCAGACGCTCTTATTCATGGTCAGTCATAGAGAGGCCTGTCAGATTTCTTTGCCCTACGAATAAAGTGGAGTCTGTTTCGGCTCATATTCATGAAAAATCTGAAAAGATCTGAAGAGGCTGAAAATAGCTGAGTGCAACTCTATGGCTACCATCCGTGTTTTTTTTTTTTTTTCTCGAGGTAAAGACTTTCTTGAAGCCGAGATCAAAAGCCTTTGTCGTCTGGGAGGAGAGGGTGCGCTTACAAAAATGTGGCAAGGCAACCCGTAATGTGGTATCCGAAACACATTTACAGTCGATGCAATAAAGATAAAGACACTATGTGGAGGCAACGATAATATCACTACTAACAAAACCATGGATTTAGTGTCCTTCAATTAAAGCAGCAGTTCCTCTTCTGTTTGACTTTATAGACTTAGGTTCAAAAGGCATTAAGTTCATTTACTATCTTACACCCATATCCCACAGTAAATCATCTATATCAGCAAACATCTAACATTTTTGGACACATTATTTTTAACATTCCTCCACATACATTCTTAAAACATAATAAAATACTCTACAAAGAATAATCATTTCTGGATGGTCTCCAAAAGTATAACTGCTGCGTTTCATTTCTCCACTGTGGTTCTGAAAATCAATTTTCAGTTACATTTTCGGTGACTCCAAGGTTCAGTGACATGCTTGTAAAAGTTGTAAATTCTGCTTTTCCATCCATCCCTTAAACTGATATTTTAGGTGAAAACAGAGGAGGCAGATGGATGTGAAAACACTGATGATTTCAAGCCCTTTACAGATGCTACTCTGAAGCTAAAACTTCACCGTGATTAAACAAGAAGAAAAGAGTAGATGGAAACTTATGTCCGCACTCATGATGCAAGATATTGTGCAAAATGGAAATTCTTCTCTTTGATTGAGTCTACTCATAAATGACATTTTAGGTCATACACAGGGGCACCGCTAAAAATTGTAGGCCTCGTGAAAGCAGTAAAGCAGTAAGCAGCAAAATTCAGTATCTTGTCGATCTGTCGGGGGGGGTGCGGTCCATACATAACAGATAAACGTCCGATTCCCAACGTCACGCACTGGATCTTACATGAAATTTTCACAACTTCTAGCCTGTATCCACTGGACCCCCTCCTCTGCTCTATGGCCCCCCACAAATGCTGGAATTTGTCATGTTTAACCCCCCCTTACCGGCGCCCCAGGTCATACATATGAAGATTTTGGTGCCATCACACCCCATTTTGGTCATGTCTCTTAGTGATCTGTGTGGTGAAACTGCACCTGAAACATCAAATCCAGGCGTATACATCAGTGTACGACCTGCAGTAGATCGAGGTCAGCATGGATACCTTTGGAAGATAAAGGACAAATCCACATCATGTAAGCAATACATGATGCTCTTTTCATATGTCAGATTTAAGGATGCTGTGTGTTGAAGTTGGAGTGTGTTTTCGGCCGATTTGTATGTTGTATGTTTGTATGTCACCTCCATTTCTAAGCTAATGACTGTCCCATTTGCCTACATCCATGATAACAGCATATGTACTGACTTCAATGTGCAGGACTTGGGTTTTACTTTTCCAGGTAAATCCTGGCACTGGTTTGCAAGTTCTTCAGCCCTTTTCTGGTGTCAAACTAGCTAACTGGCAAAAGCGGTCCGCTCCTAACACAACACACACTCCAGAACAAGCTTTACACAGGCACCTGAGCACCTGCAGAGCAGTCTGATTCATAATACATCAGCAGAAACACCTCATTAAAATTCAAGTGTATGTGTGAAATCAGAATAATATTGTCCTGAAACAGTTCCAGTTTGTCACTGAGTCCGGGGTGGAGTGAGGGCTTTTTTTTTTTTTTTTTTTTTTTTTTGGTGCATCCCACCATCCCCCATCCCACCCAGAGGAGTGCAGTGTCATTCTGCAAGAGTTAACAGCCACCGCACTGCGCTCACACACACACAAGCAAACTCTGTGGAGGGAGATGAGTTTCCTAACTAAAAATGAAGAAAGTACTATTTTACCTTCCTACCATTCGTTCTGATTTACAGACAAGGTGCCCACGGCATCCCCACTCACACATACAAACAACCAGTAATGAGTGATCCCTCTTTTATGACACGTAGCAGGGGCTCTTTTTTTTTGCTGCGGTGAAGTGTGGGATGGCGTCGGTAAACCCACAGGAATCAATTGCAAAGTCAACAGGCAGCAGAGAGGGAGGCAGTTCCGGAGCACAGGAAAAAAAAAAAAAAAAAAACAACAGTGCTGCTCGCTCTTCTCATTTTTACAGGAATCAGAGCACGAGTCAACCCACGGCATCATGTGTCTGCGGCAACTAAACAGAAGCTAATTAAGTGTGGGATGTACATGAGGTTGAAGCTGATGGAAAGTAAATTAAATCCGACACAGGTAGACAGTTCAGTGGGAAATTCTTTGTAAAAAAAAAAAAAAAAAAGGTATTTTTCTTCGCAGAAGCACATGAAAATTTCCTCTTGGTTAAAAGTGCTGAATAAGCCACTCAAGCCTCCAATTACGTCCACTCATCTGCTTACCCAGCATGAAAGGCCCTAATGATACTAGCAAATTTCATTCAGACACCAAAATAGGTCTGAAACCTATCAAACAGCACAGGCAGAAATAGAGTAAATTTAATTAGCTGTGTGCACCGTGATTAGTGCCTGTCCTGGACTAGTACACTGAGACTCATTTAGAACTGGTTTAATCCTAATCCTACAAGGAAAGTCTCTCAGGATAGAAAGTTTTGCTGAGCAACACGTGATGTCAGACAGAGCTAAGAGTCTGAAGTCAGTCTGCGAGGATCAGCCGTCAGTCTCCCCTTCACGAGTGTCCTTGTCGAGGGTAGATTTTTTCGGGGGGAGTATGTTACACAAAACTGTATGTTCACGGTCAAACTGAAGCACGAAAACCACAGCTTTGGGTTCATTCTTTTCTCCATAGTAACATGTCTCAGAGTTATGGTTCAGACGTTGAAGAATGGAGCATTTCAGAGAATAAAAGGCAACTTCTGAGCTGTTTAGCTCATTTTTAAGCCATCTGCTCTAAACACTAAAGCTCAAGTATTACATTTCACTTGGCATACCCAAACCATTCAACTTTTCTTTGTGCTGATACAACTAGAAATAGCTGTTGCGTGCCACAGAAAAGTGTTGTCAAAAGTTGTAATTATAGGCTCAGCTCAAGATGTGCCAATTGGTTCAAACTACTATGTTGCCACATCACAGAGAACAAAAAGTCGGAAGTTATAAAGAACAGCCTGGGCTTATTAAGAGACAGGGAGCTGTGTGTTGGCTGTCATCATTATGCCATCGCTGTAGACCTGAGTTGTCAACAATGTTTAAAACACAAAAGATGCAACTTATTTCTTAGAATCTGCACACATGCTAAATGTAGTTAATGAGCCGGATTTCAAGATAAAGACACTTAATCACTTAAGGACTAAAAAACTTCCAATGAACGCTTTCTGTGTAAGCTGCAGTCACAAGTAAATGGATATTCTTTTCTCTTAGGAATGCCAGTTCTGAATTCCTCCCGGCTAATGTCTGTCTGGGTTTAACTAATGAGGGACACTGATATGGAGTGATATGATTAGACAGCAACGGCTTCTGTCTGCTTCCATCAGACTGAACAAAGCAAGAAACAACTGAGATACTTCGGATTCATTTGAGTTTTGGATCTTAAACAACGAGAGATGGGAATCGAGAAGTAGCTCAATTCCTTGGAATCGTGAGTGTGTTGGCATAACAATTACGCGTATTCATTCCACGATGTCATCATGTTATTTTTGTATTTTGGCTCAGAAGCGCCCTAAAGTATGGCTGCATTTCACCAGTAAAGACGACATTAAATTCCTCCGGGTTCTATCGATGCTATTAATGTTAGCGGCATTTCACTGTCAACCTGTTTTCAGTATTCTTTAGGAATAACCTCCATGTCCTATAATTACATTTAGATGACACTGCAGCAGGTAGATCTAACACTCCTTTAACTACCACTTTATAACCCCGTAGGAGTTTTAATCCAAACAAATGCAAAACATTAGTGCATATTTGATATTAACTCTTTTAAGACTGCCCTTGTAACAGGCCACCTAGGTGACTTCATGGTTTCTTTGCAATACAAGTGTCAGAAAATGTCTTCTTTGCTAATTCTTCTGCATCTTTGTTTGCAGGAAGAACCCAACTTTAAAATCTGTCCATTAATTATATTAACAATAAATGCTTAAAACTGTGTTTCAGTAAATGGACTTGAAGTTTTTATCATATTTATTATAAGAAACAACTGTAAATGTCCAAAATGAAACTTTTTGAGATTGCAAAAATAAACTTTCAACTATTCTACATCTGCTCCAACATGCTTTTTGGTCTTGAACATTCAGTATCCATATTATGGCTTCATATTTTTTGTTATTACCCCATCCCCCCGAAGGGGAGACATGGGGTATTGTTTTTGGTTCAGTTTGTTTCTTTGTTTGTTTGTTAACACTTTAGCAGCAAAACTATTGGTTGAATTCATACCAAATTGGGTTTATAGATTGCCAGTGACTCAGAATGGATCTCATTACATTTCGGGAACAGTAGGTCAAAGTTAAATTTTTTTATGAATTTTAATTTTTTTTTTTTTTTCCCCATTGACTTATAATGGGCAAAATTTCAAATGTCTGTAGCAGCAAAACCATCAGTTGAATTCATACCAAATGTGGTTTATAGATTGCCAGTGACACAAAACAGATGTGGTTACATTTTGAGAAAAGTAGGTCAAAGCTCACATTTTTTATGAATTGTTTTAATGTTTTTTTTTTCCCCATTTACTTATAATGGGCAAAATTTTAAATGTCTATAAAAACATAAATTTTGTTTCAGTTTACTTTAGACTTGGCACATATATAGAGGCAACTGATATGCTGACATCAGCACATGCATAGACATGATGACATCAGCTTGATCGATGCCAAAATAAGCTACAATACGTGCAAGGGCCAGGGTTTGTTGTGCCTGGCACCACTTGTTTCCAGGTGTTTTTCAGCCCATGTGGGAGTTTCTGAAACAGTTCCTTTCTACTTGTAATAGCATCCCAGATTGCTGCCATAAAGTGTTATATAGTGTTGGAAAGCTCAGGATCTCAGCTTTTCGGTGCCGTTTGAATTTTGTGGATAGCGGTTCAGGAGTATAGTCATTTTTAATGCTGTAAAGTGCAAAATGCAGCGTCGGTGAGATTGCCGTTGTAAAAGGGTTAAGGAGTCAATGCAAACAAAACCATCTGTACTCTAGTTTATTCTCTGAGAATGAGAACTGATTATTCCCATCCCTGTAAACAACCAAAACTTTTTTTTTTGTTCTTGTTCTTAAGCTACATGTGCAAAAAAATAGTAGAGCAGAACGTCTTGCATCTTAATCGGTTTGTTGATCCTCTGATTGAGAGTCTTTTCAACACTGACTGCAATTAGTGCTAAAGGTGCGAACAACCACAAAAATCTGCCAAGAATAACTGGGTGAGACACAAAATGACAGACAAATAATTAGCCCTCGAGCATCAGTGCACATAAATGTAAGAGAAAGACTGAATGAGAAGCCAACAAAAAGCAGGAAGGGAATGAAAGTCAGACTGAGAGAAGGTGTGGATCTGTTTTTAACTTACCTGTTGCTCTGCTGGTGGAAGGCCCCCCCTCCTCCTGAGGTTTGCACGCAAGCATCTGTCTGTGCAGATGTATTGCCTCTGTGGAATGTACTGCATTCCCCTGACTCCCATCTCCTGAACCGCCGCTGACGCTTTCCCCGAGCGCCTCTGACCCACCGCTGCTGCCGCCCTCCAGGGTCCTGCTGTCCCCTCCTCTGCTGGGCCTCCTCTGGGGCTCCGTTCGTGGGGGTACCAGCAGTCGGACAGAGGGTCGGTGGGACATCTCCGGCTCGTCGTCCTCTGGGATCGGGTTGTACCAGATCTCTCCTTCATCGTCTGCGTCGTTCTCCTCAGCTGGGTCCACGCTTCGAGGGTGTGGCGACACCTTAGCCTGACTGATGTTGATCTGAGTCGAGAAGAAGACACCGATTTCAGTTCAGCTTTAATCCTCTTTGACAGAAGTAACTTCAGAAACTACCTAATACATTCTTTGTTTCTTTAAAGTTTTACTATGGAAGATTCATGTGTGCTTATGTGTTTTTCTTAATGTCATGTTACAGCTGGTGGTTGTTTGCTGATGTTAGCTAACTCCATTTCTAATCTTACAACTGTCGCATTTGCATGCATTGATTATAACAGCCTGTACATGAATTTATATGGACAGAATTCTTGTAAGTTCTTCTGTGATAACCACAAAAATTAAAACTCCGAAGGTCTTGAATGCCTCTCTTCTGCTTGTCTGCAGCAACAACAGCTTATCTTAGAAAAGGAGTCTGATATTGACAGTAAACAACCATGTATCAGCACAGAATCCAACATAACTTGTATTTAACTGTAAAGACAAAAGTTAGACATTTAAACTTTCAAAAGCCATTTTCATAGAGACCAGCTCCCAATTTTACACCAATACAAATCTAGTGCTGGTTCTGAACTGGTTTAATTTGTAGATATGTTCTAGGTGCTGGTTCTGCTTTTTTACAGACTAGACAGCCACCATAGACCTCCATTATAACACCAGAGTATGACAAGTATGACATTTATATCATATAGCAACAGAAATGTCGAGATTTGACAAGACTGTTCCAGCACAGGAGCTCTGCTTTAGAGTTCCACAGCAGATCTAGGCTGGACTCTTGTGATATTGTGAATTGAGCAGGTTTTAGATGATCTTACTTGCTTTTTCTGGTCCTCTGGGCTGCTCTAGAATCAGTCCCTTTGGTCTCAATGAGTATGTTTACATGTGCACTAACATTCCACTATTATTCAGAATTTTAACAATATTCTGAAGTTGAGAAGTGTCATATAAACAGAATTTTCCACTTAAGCCTTCATTCCAATGAAGCATTTTCTGATTCAGAAATGTGGAACGTGCTAGTATTAGTCCAGTTTTACGAGGATTCTTTGAACATCTACATAATGCATTCAGAAAATGTATCTAATCTGTGTGTATTATTTAAGGTTATTATGACACATGTGGCCTCTATTTACGGTGAGCTGCAGTAAATACAAAGATTCTCTCTGGTAGAGATGGATCCTCCAAATAAAAGCCCACACAGAAACACAGTACTCTTAAACATTATGACAGCGGTTTAAAGAATGGGCACATATTTCTCCAGAGGGTGTTGGAAGAAACAAAAGACAACTGCTGAGTTCACCAAATGGAACTTCTGCCACCAGTGGGAAACTCTGAAAAGCATGTTTTTTTAATGGAGTATTCAGGGCTGCATGTGTACATGTTTTGTTTTGTCAGTGGCAATGACAACAGCTTATTCAGAATACTGTATTTTTTGGAATTAAGGGAAAAAAGTACATGTAAACCTACTCAAAGTGTGAAGAAGTTGTTGGAAATCAGGATTAGGATAAACTTTATTGTCCCATACAAGAAATGTGTTTTGGACAACAGTGCTACACATTGCTGCATTCACATTAGGACACGCAATAACAAAACACACTTAGTCACAAAGTATTGGAGTCAGTATAATCACAGTTATGTACAGTTGTGCTCATAAGTTTACATACCCCAGCAGAATTTGTGATTCTTTGGCCATTTTTCAGAGAATATAAATTATAATACAAAAACTTTTCTTTCACTCATGGCTAGTGGTTTGGTGAAGCCGTTTATTATCAAACAAATGTGTTTGTTCTTTTTAAATCCTACTGACAACAGAAACTATCCAAATGACCCTGATCATAA
>JAPQRP010000020.1:4423097-4478481 GCA_037367295.1 Apogon hyalosoma
TAGATAGATAGATAGATAGATAGATAGATAGATAGATAGATAGATAGATAGATAGATAGATAGATAGATAGATACGCACACATTCAGTAACAATATAATATCACAGCAAACATGAGTGAAGAGAAATATACATAAGAGCAAATACTATACACTGTACACCATAAATTAGAAGTATAACAGGATCTGGGTAGAATCTGGGGAAGATGTGCACATGTTCATGTGTGCATCTGGCAATTTGTAGGATGACAATATACATATGAATTATCATTTAATTATTTGCATCTATATCTGCAGCCTCCACTCAAAAGCCAACATTTACTTTAACGGATCAACAAAAAAGTAGTCTAATCCAATATTGTCAATTACTAACTGACAAGAGGGAGACTTGCACAGAACCCAAGGGGATACAGAAAACAAATAAAGACAGCCAAACAAAAAAATAAAATCTTTGTGATCATACGGATGGGATTCAAGGCTGTCTGCGAAACACATTGGTCACTGAGTGGAAAGGCCTCACTGTCTGTATGTTCTGCACATGTCACAGAAGAATGCTTTGAGCTGAGGCCAGCAGCATCTACTTTTTGAATGCATAATTCAAATGGCTCTATTCACTTCTGTCTGCCCATCATCTCTTCAAACAGGCCAGCAGGGATTTACAAAAAGATAGCCAGGTAGTGAGTAAACACTGCTATGATCTATACGTGCAGCACAGAAAGAAATATAGCTTTGATGCAAATCTGCCAGCTGCACTAAACCCACTACACAGAACACTATGCCACATCTGTCTGCAAACTGCACATTCTCCCAGAAAGTTAGCCGATTTCAGATCATTTCTCCACGTTTGAGGCTGTTAGTCTACACAAACATATTGTACAAAAGAGGGAGATTCTTTCACAAAATCGCCGATATTACAGAAAACCGCAGGGCATCGTTCCGTGTTTCATTCTAGGTAATGGCAAAAACATTATGTCCTTAAGTCAGGGTTGAACTCGCATATCTGAAATATGTGTAAATACCATGCAAGAAATGGATTTTCCCTAAGGCTAGAGGTGAAGACTGTATGTCAGAAATCATGTACAAGCTTTGTTCATGACACAGTAAAAAGTCAAGTGGACAACAAGAGAATGACGAGAATGACACTTGCAAGTCTGTCGGGTGGTTTCAGATTACAGTGGATGCCATACCAGATAGGCAAAGACAAATTAACTTCAGTCTAAACCAAAGACGTAAGATTTAATTTAAGAAAATCTAATAAATACCACAAATAAATATATCAAAGATTTCAATTTGTGCACAGAAAATCAGCAAACCTGCAACAGTTTTCTGTTGCAGTTATGATCAGTGGACTGGAAAACAGGAAAGAGTCAAATGTTCTGACTCAGGCAGCTGTTGGAAGAAATTTACACAAGTTCAGATTGTAATCTTCACAGTGAAATTTTAGCCAGGCAACAAGTGCTGTTATCAGTGTCAGTTAGCCCGTTTTATTAGATTTATTTATTAGTCATTTCAGTGTTTCCAACCGCAAGAGTGTGGTATGTCTTTTGGCTGCAAATTGTCATTTATTGAAAATGCGTCACAGTTAATTATACCATGTTGTCGCTCATTTTCTTCACAACCCACAGCTGTTTTTGCCTGCTTTTTCATATATTCCTGTTCAATATGTAAGGAGGGAATTATGGCCCGTAATCTGGTATGATATAGGTGTCAGTCATCTACCGTAAATACTGTTGCCTAAAGAAGATGACGTTGATCATGAATGCAGCACATCGTGCACACAGACCAACTGAAGTAATGTGAAATTTGGCAGTTGTTGCATGATATCCACTTGTCTTTAGCATTCTAACTTCACTGGAAATGTTCACGTTGACACATAAACCAAACACCAGCTCAAGAAAGCGGCTTTGATGTGCATCTATGCCATTGTGAACACAGCCAAGTATTTCAAAAATAAAACAGGAACCACAACAGAAAATAATCATATGCTGTTACATTTGCTCTGTAGTCTGATTCACTGTGGCACAATGCTCATCCTACAACATTTATCTTCTTAAATGAACCCAGATCTTTTCTTTGCTATTTCTAGAAACTGCAGAACAAATGTTTAATTCTGAGACATCCGCCCTTCACATTGTTGATGACTGAGCTACAGCTGAAAAATCTCCATGCTGAGTGTTGCTGCTGCTTAAAACTTTGACAGTGACCAGGCACTGGCAGTCAGAAAATGACTGATGGGTTTGTGCCCTCTGTTCTTTTGCCAGTCCTTGTCCTGCTGTAGGTCTGATGTGTGATGGGGTGTGTAGGGAAGGGACTGGGGGCACATTTCACACCTTGGGGGCAGCTTGGTGGGGGGTTGGCAGCGGCTTGATGAACAGAGTGCACCTGGCTAAGAGGAGAGGTTCCCCAGCCTTCCTGGTACAGACATGGTTTACAGATCAAAGGGGTAATCCCTCCTTCATCCAGTCACACACTTCAGCCTCCTGCTCCTCCTACACCCTCTCCTCCTCGGAGTCCCTGGAAGTGCATTATCTGAGCACATTTTCCCTCTGACATTTGCTTGTCTTCTACCTCTTCTTCGTCTTCTTCCACGATCTGCAAACTGCTCTCCATGAAACAGACCTTATCTTTGTTCGTGCTCTCCAACTACCTGTTACCCCTGATGCCCATGGTGAACCCTGAAGCCCTGGCTGTGGGATTTTCTGACTCATTAGCTCTGTTCAGTCAAGTGGAGCAGCCTGCAGATTCCTTCCAGCCAAGTTCATCAACCCCGCCAGTGGCTCCAACTGTGAGGTGATAAGAGAGAGGGGGCTTCAGCCATCGGACCCCGCCGCGACTTTGTTTAGTGTGAAATGAGATGAGGAGGAGGAGGAGGATGAGCGTGAAGAGAGATGATAGAAGTGCTAATCAAGGCCTGTAGATGGGTCTGCATGCAGTTGGATATAAGTAGCAGAGTATCCATACCCTAATGCAGTGCAGCGTATTTAACACAGCTTAACAGTGTAGTTACCGAAGTGTTAACGCCTGTCAGTTACACGGCTGCTCATCTTGGCAACAGGTGTCTGTTTGACCCTTGGTCTAATGTGCAGACGGTGTCCCGTTGACCTGCACTCTTTGAGGGAAAGCGGAATAACATGAAAAGGAGGAGACCACCTTTTCACACCAACATTCTCAGAAGTTGTTCTGCTGACCCTTACTGTTAAGAGGATGATGGTTGCTCTCATCACATGCTCTGTGACATATGAGCATCAGCATTTTGGACATATTTGATCTAATGCATGTAAACTTAAAGCTACAATAGGTAGGAACCAGGAAAAAGCTGTGAAAATACAGACTGTGCTGTTGCAGCTCTCTCCCCTCTGTCTCAAGCATAGACTGGGACTGACTGCTGGAAAATTAAGTGATATTTGATACCGCTGTAGCAAAGTCAAGCCAAAATATCACAGGTAGAGGAGCTGCCATGTTGGTTCTGTGACAACTATAAGCAGTAGAAACACATCTCATTGACTCCTCACAACTGTCAGTCATATGTTTTATCCCCCTTGCTGGCTGACATTTTGTGGTAGAGAAGCTTGAAAACATCTACAAGGTGAGGTAGAGTCTTGGATCACTTTAATCACAATATGCAGGAGGGGAACAATGGAATTGAAGCTTTAAGTGCTAATTTTTTAAGATGCATGATGACATGACTGAAATCCCCTTCTTGTCTATAAACTCTTTAAAACAAGCAGCTTCTGAGGATTAAATATTCTCCACCTGTAGGCTTGAAAGACACTTTTATAAAGTTTGTTGTATGTTAATATGCTGCAGCTGTACTCAGCTGTGTTTCACAACTTACAATGTAAACCACAGTCAATTGTCAAATGTACACATCAGCTGAACATGTGGAACACATGAAAATTACGTTATACAGATGAAGTAACATATAACAAATCACAGTTGCCTAATTGCCGAACAATGAGCACTGTCTGATCGAGTGCCACTATTGGCAGATCATCTATGGTTATTTCAGCAGTTGTGTGGAATAAATATTTTCTGAGCTACCAAAGCTACTATAGCTAAGGTTTTGTTAGCTTTAGCCAATTAAAGCTATTTTTTTTTTTAGGTAATGGAAAGATCATGGTCATATTCAGATGAACAAAGAAGAAAAGATGTTTTATCCCTTCAACAATGGACGCCAACGTCTTACCTCAGGGGTGCTTTAAAGACTTTGTCCACTTTTTCGCTTCTGGGAGACAACGTTTGTAAATCACACCCACAAGAACATATGTCATCTTAAGCAGAAAACCACTGGTGCAAGGGTGTTTTTCTCTGCATGACTGGTCAAATGATTCCTATCAACATTTTTGATGTTACTTTGATGTCAAAGTGGATTATCACTGGGGTACATAAATAGTTAAGAGTCAAAGATGCCTGAAGAGTCCGTTATTGAAGGATCAAGCTACACTTTTTAGAAATCCATCAACATCTGCAGGCCTTGAGAATCGTATTTGTTTTATTTTTTTGGCAAAAGAACAGGGACCAAAGAAAAGTCTGCATGCTAATGCAACTGTTTTTAAGGGATTTGATTAGACCATGTGATATATCAAAAGCAATAGTTCTTCCTCAGAAGTTTGAAGAAGAAAGCTGTTGGTCTTAAAATGGGAGCTACATTGGTACTCGTATTTTATGCTGCACTACAGGGGTGTGCAAAAACAGACAGTCAAAAGATTGTTGAGCTTTTAGTGCAGGTTTCTCTTCCAATTTATGATAAAATGTTGATATTTTACCCAGATTATGTAAGTGAAGTTCTTGAATTCTGCAAAAAGACAGAGGTCAGGCCTGCAGTTCTTCTCTATGTTTAACCTGGACATTCAAAGGTTCCCTCTGTTGGACATTTACAGGAAAAAAAAACACTCAGAGTTTCCTGTTAAAATGCTTCCTGTTACATATTTTACAGCACAGTACAAAGTACAGGGCAGTTAAATTACTATATAGCAGGTATGTGGTGGGTTGGTGCTGATGTAAGTGTTAGAACTGTTGAATTAGATTCCACAGAATTCCAATATTCAACACCATGGCTTTTCCTGCAGAACTCTGCCTGTTTCTGTTTGACCAAAGATGACCTCAGCTGTGCTACATGACATAGCTGGACTGGGAGAAATGTACCAAGGTGAAAAGAAACCCTTAAATTTCTTCATCCTGATGGGAATACTTAGCACTTTCCTGTTTAGTTTTACTCATTTCTGGGCTCTTACCTCCAGCATTCACTGTTGTGTGCTTTATTTATCCGCTGCCGAGGCCATTTTTATTTGAGAGAAGAAAAATAGCCTAACAACAGGACTCTTACAGATATAGCCTTGTGAAAAGGGTAAGATCATGTGTCTCTGTCTCTACGCTGTAAATAAATGCAGAGGAATTAGAGTGGACAAGCAGCCGTGGTCTCTGGAATGATGGCATGCTTATTTAGCTCTAAAGCAGCCCATGCACCACTGGAGACCCAGGACACACACAGGAAATTAACACAAAATGATAAGAAACTGGCGAAACCCATATGGCTACTTGGCTATTTGCATCAAACAGCTTTTTAGACAACCATCTTGTTTCATTTAGGTGCATTCCCTACAACTGAGCTTTAATTTTCCTTTGTCTGACTGCAGCCTGTGTAAATCCACAAGCAGGCACTTCACAGAACATGCAGGGCACAGATAATAGCTGCTTACTTTTTTTTTTTCTTAATCATGCTACAGGCTACTCATTTAGAGGAAATTGTTCACAGATCTAACCTCTATCACTGTCTTGATCAACAAATAAGTTTCTTTCCATTTCAGTCAGTTTCAGGCTTTATTACTAAGCCCATGTTGTTGTGGTCATATTCATGATTTTTTGTTTTTTGTTTTTTTTTGTTTCGGTGAATAGGATTCAATCACTTTAAACTGTACCAGATGAACTTTTCATCTGTTTAATACTCCTTAAATTTGCCAGTGAATAATCGTTTATCTCATACCTCACACATAGTTTTAGTAACTTTTTGATGGTGACCTGTTGACCTGAGCTTCTGCACTTCTTTTGGTTTGGGGAAATTCTTTCAACCTCCTAAATGCAAGTTGTGTTGCCTGAGAAATGCCCTGTTGCTAAAAACAAAAACAAACCTTCCTTACTCAGCTTTTTTTCTGTCGGCAGAAATAAAGGTTTGTCAAATAAGAGCTACACTTGTTCATTTATGCTTTATTTTGTAGTATAAATACAAATAAAGCAAGATTTAAACATCAAAATAGTAAAATCATCACATTTAAGTGTCCTCTCAACATTCATCCCATCTCCTCTTTATAGATGTTATTACATAATATAACCACAGCTGACATAACCGTTGTCTTGGCCAATTTAATGTTTGGGTTTCCATTACATCCTGTGTCCAGCAGAGCCCGTCAGCTCAAAACAGTCTGGAGGTCCTGAGGAAGACGACCTGGGGGCTATCTCTGTCTAGACGGCCTTGGTAAATCCTTTATTTTCTGCTTTGCAATAGGAATGTCTTTCCTGGATATGACCATGTTGTTCCAATCACGAATCTAAAGAAGAACCAGAGCTGTTGATCAAAATATCAATTCATCTTTCAGTGGAGTGGATTAAGATGTGTGGAGCTCAGCGTGATGTCCTACTGTTCCACAAGCACTGGGCAATTTATCTGCAACTTAGTATCTCAGCGGTGCATAATTGGAAAAAGAATAGTAAGAATAAAATGAAAACTGAATGAAAACTCCTTGTAATGTCAGATCTCTCAGTAGAGGGCACTTCTATTCCACTCCTGATTCACTACAGAAACACATTTCAACATATAAAGGTAATATTTCACTTATAATGGTTTAAATAATTAGCATATAAGCATAGAATGATAATTGTACATAGATTTTCTATTAAAGTTAGCTCACCAGATGCATGGAAAACAACCTTAAACCTTAAGCCCCAAGTTCAGCAATTGTTATTTGGCATTTTCACCTTTATTTTGCAACCACAGTGAAGAGAAACAAACAGGAAACAAGTGGAAATAATGGTATTATGTACAACGAAAGTCCCTGCATTGATTGAAAGAGTTGAGGTCATAATGCGGTATTTGTTTTAACCATCAGGTTACTGGGGCATCCGTTTCAGCATTGTTCAAATCGTTGTTTGGGTCCACAATTATCCTGTTTTGGTTCATCCGCAGTACTTTCCAGAGCATCTGTTTTCAGTGAAAAGGCCCTAATAAACTTAGTCTTGGCTTTGCTTGTTTGCACCAAATAGGACACAGTGGACACACTGAGCAGCTAATAAGCCAGATGTATTGCTCAGGCTAAAATAGCAGTGTGAATGTTTGACTTACATTTGTCCTGTGGCCAAATTCATAAGTCAAGCTGATGCTGACTGTGTGTTGGATGTCTGCTGCCTTTTTAAAAATATCATCTTTATGAGGTAATTATGTGAGCAGATATTTCATTTAACTTATCAGAGACTTGAGCCCCCTCTCTTAAATCACCTCATTCATCAATCAACAAAGGGCCAAACCTGTTTCTGATCCGGATCTCTCTGATTTAGGGTCATTTGGAAAGTATATGAATGGAGTCCTTTCAACCATCTAATTCACACTCACAAGGAAATTCTTAATCTTATATCCTCTCTAATCCAAGAAGTGACCTAAGCCTTTGCTCTTTTATGTCTGTGTAATAGTGGCCCTGGCAGCCTGGACAGCATGCACATATGAGGTAATGATGATGTCTTTCGCTACAAGCCAGCCACACCAAACCTGGCTGCAACCCCGATAGCAAACACATGAGGTAGTGGTGGTTGTCCATCTGTGTCCTGAGTCTGGCTTCTTAACCTGGGATCTGGCTGACAGGTGGCACAGCTTTACCCCAGCGGACAGAAAGGCTGCAGGGCAGGGGGCCGGGGCTATTTTTTGCCTCAGTGACAGTAGACGGTGACAGGGGCAGCTGATGGATAGATAAGGGACTGGGTGTTCAGCTAGTCCTGACATGTGAGGAACAAAAGGTTGTTACCACCCATGAGCTGCCAGGAAAAGGGACAGAGAACATACAATTTTTACTGTGAAACAATGACGTCCATCTCAGTGACCGGGATGAAATATTATCATATGTTTCTGCATTTTTTTTTAACTGCAAATATGTTTCATGGGGGCATTTTTCAGTAAATATATGTCAGCAAGAATGCTTTTTAACAGCTCACTGAATTTAAATTATGCAGAAAAACCTGCAGAGTTGTGATAAGAGCAACGACTCACAGTGCATTTGAGACTTCATATTTAAAACTGCACAACTAATATTTAAAGCAAGACATAACTTACTTCCAAATAAAATATGGAAATTGTTTTCAGAGAGAGAAGGAGGATATAATCTAAAAAAAAAAAAATGCATTGAGTCAGAACAACTGTAAAAAGGGTGTGTTTCAATCACAGGGGTTAAATTATGGTACAGTCTAACAGATGAAATAAAGCAAATTAAAAACATAAATCTGTTTAAAGGAATAAATAAAACACAATATTTAAAGAAATATAAGGATGAGGAACAGCAGTTGAACCCAGGATGGTAATGGAAGCATTTAAAAGAAAGAAATACAGCTGTATTGTTTTGTGCTCTTATGTTTTCTATGGTATATTATAATTTGAGCTCTTTTTCAGTGACTTAGTACTGACCTGTTCTTTTTTATGGATTGCATGTTAGGTTTGTAAAATTGAGGTCGGACAATAAAAACTTTGCTTCTTCCTACTCCATTTTGGACATAAAGCGTTGTTGAGGAGCCACAGTGAGGTAGTTCAACATCTTGTTCTTTGCCTTACCTTACTTTTATTATTACCTTCGATACTTTAAAATGTTCTGTTTAAATGTATGGTTTTTCTTTGCCTGTCTTTCACCTTTGTGTTTTGTTTCTACTTGTGTTCAAAATAAACTTCAAACTTCAAACCGTTTTCACAGCCTAAACCCCAAAAACTTAAGCGTTTAATTGACAAAAAGTCTGCAAAGATGTTTAAAAAGTGTCTTACAATTCCCAGGGAAATAGATAAACCAATCTTTGACTTTTTTATTACCTTACCCAAAGTATTTTCATTGTCTACGTGGAAATCTGGATGCAAACTCTAGTGTCTGGTGGCAAAGTCCTGGATTTTGTGCAAGTACAAATTGCGCTGCCATTACGAGTACACTGAAATGAACAATGGTACAACAGTGTTTCTGGTGGCTGGGTTTGGTTTTTACAGGTAATTGTGATTTATTTGTATCCAATTTACATGTCAACGCTAACACTTAAATGAAGAAAAATTGGGGATATTTGTCCCATTTTGGCTTAATTGCTGAATCCTGTCCATCCCTATGTTTATGTCTTCTTCTCGTCCACCTCCTGGGGGTGTTATTGTGGAAACCTGGGATCATAGCAAGTCCTTTTGTCCTGCAGCAATGGCTCCATGTCACCCCCTCCAACAAAACTGAGAACAATTTTCTGCGCAGTTGTTTTTAATCTTCAGCAGAACACATTGTTTTTTTGTGTGTTTACTCTCCCACGGAATAAATAGTAAGCCTGTTTCTCATTGTTTTTGTTTGAAGTTTTGAGTGGATGCACTTGGGCCTTTATATAGGCTTGAGCTGCAGTTCCGTACACAGGTAGGAAGACAAATGAAACACGTCTTAAAAGAGAAAGAGCAGCCTGCTTTTCCCTCAGATGGCCTCAGTGTGGCTGTCCACAGATACCAAAAAAGAAATTAATTGCCAAGACATTCACACATGTAAAAGCCATAAGCTTTGTCATAGAAAAAAAATCAGGATGTGTTTCAGAGTGTATTTTTTTGTCTGCTTTCTCTGAGCTCTCCTCGATTGAGACCTGTGCCAGACAGCATGTCAAACAGTCAGAGTGTTTGTTTAAATCAATTTGGAGTACCAGACGGAGTGTTTATATTCCTAAGAAAGTATACTGGCTTAAAAAACCGTACCTTCCTTAGATTATCTGAACATTTTGCACCCTTACACTTATTGAACTTGAATTATATGGCTCTAAGCAGGTTAAGGAAAAATTAAAGTCAGGGATGAAGCTTTTAAAACATTCAAGCTGCTTATGTGACTTAGTGACGATAGCGCTACCATCAGCATGTTGTTGTTTTACTCGAGTAGCAAGTAATGTCCATGCGTTAAAAAATGAATGATAAAATAATCATTAGAAATATGAACTGAATTTATTTACCCTAAATGTGGCCACTAGAGGGAGTAATGAGTCACTCTGTCGACAAGGCCTTTGATCAAAGAATCAGAAAGTGACCAGATGGGATGAGAACCAGCAAGGCACAACTTTTAGAGTTGTGTTGTTTTGATCACTGGACACAGCTCTAAATGAAAAGAATAGCAGAGTTTCATCTACATGGATGAGTTTGATGATGAGGCTTATGAAAGTATAAATTATGTGATGCTGTTATCTTTGTTAACTTCCCCATTTGCTGATCACATTTCAGACTAAACTGTGACAGTTTTGACCTTGTTCAGATGATTCCAAACAGATCTTTAGTGCAGTTGCTGACAACACAAACCATTCAGAAAACAGTGGTTTAACTGTGTCTGTTTTCTATGTTAAAACAGAGCTAAACTAACAGAGTGATAATGTAAACTATCAGCTGAAGCAGCACACAAGACATTATTATTATTATTATTATTATTATTATTATAACTGTCAAAATTACCAGGTACGAGTTTTTGTTTAAAGAAGAAAACTTGATGATACCATAATACAGATGTGTGTGGACAATGATCTTTATACTTTATTCAGTGAGCGATGCAGTCTGTGGATACAGTGTTGGTTCGTTGGTGGTTTTGGTAATACCAAGTGTGTTCTGGTATGGAAATTCCCCTTGCTGTGAGAGGTTGGAATATCAGTAGTATGTAGAACCTCTTTCAAAACAAATTTGAGGTGCTTATGCTCCTTGAAAACTACATTTCAGAATAAAATATTTTACTTTCTACTCCACTACATTTATGTAACAGCGTTTGTTACTGATTACCTTTCAGATTAAGATTTATGCACAAGTTTTGAAGTACGTCATATTGTTAAAGATTAAACAAGTTCTTTTCTGTATTTTTAGCATTTGTCATGTTATGAAAGGCAGTTGACCTATGTAGTTGATTTGCATATATCATATATATGTCTATAAGATGTTAACAGCCACAACTAGAATTTTTTTTTTCACTATACTTTTCACAAGGTTTAATTTCAGAGGCTGAAATTCTCAAAATGTTAAATTATTAGATGTCTCAAAAGATTTATGTCCAAGATTTATGTTACGTAACAGAGCTTTGTTTTCATCTTTCATCATCCTTTTCAGTTATGTAATGAGGCCATATATTTATCTGATGCCCCTGTCAACGAAACTAGCTCCGCCTCCAACACCTACAGGGATAATAAAGTGTTAACCTATAACCTTTAACCTTTAACCTTTACACCACTATCATATTGATCTAACACTACTGTTTCAGTATTAATAATTGAATTAAAGGTTAAATTATTTTACTATCCCTTCGAGAAATTCAGTCTCTGCTTTTTACACATCCTTACGCAGCACCTAGCATTAGCATTAGCATCAGCACTTAGCTGCCATTGAAGGTGCTTGGGGACCAACTTCAGATCTTCATCAGTTCCTTTGTCAAGGAAACTAAGAGGGAAATTAACACATGTAGACTTGTTTTTGATGGTGAGGGAAACCAGAGAACCTTTCATATGTGATATATACCATCACATATAATAATATGTGAGTCAGACGGACCGAATCAATACTTTTACTTCAATATTTGGACATTTTGCTGTTAATACTTTTAGTTTAAGTAAAGCTACATTTTACTCTCAGGTTTTTCATGCAGGAATTGTAGGTTGCAATGGAGAATTTTTACATTTGTATTTAAGTAAATGATCTAAATACTTCCTGTGCCTCTGGTTCTCATCTTTTGAATGGTGTGCTACTCTTTTGCCACTTTGCTCGCATCGTAATCTATGAGTTTGTATGACGGGAAAGGAAACCTTATTTGTGAACTCCAGTTGTCTCTTGAACTTTGGTTTTTGGTGAAAGGCAGGGAAAATGACCATTTATCTTCCCCTGAGCTGTCTTCTGCTTAAAGCTGTAATTATATGATGAATGACGGTCGACAGACCAGCAGAGAGGGCTGGGCGGGGGTTGACCTGAAAGGTAACGTGGGCCTGCAGTCAGAGCAGACATGTGAAATATTTTTGTCCCTCTTAAAGTGCGGGAGAGGCAGCAGCGAGATGGTGTGAAGTCTTTTTCTGGGTTGGACGCTTCCGACTGTGAAAGAGGGACATGAATTGATGAACCTGTGTGTCTCTGCTGCCAAAACCACCAAGGTCACTGTTGTGCAGCACTTCGCCACTGTCTCCAGTTGTCACTTCAGCACCTGTGTGATCTCCTTGACAGCTACATTCTGTCTCTAAAACTGGAACTTCTTATGTTAAAACACTCTCCGCCTTTGTTAGTGCATCAGACTTTTCTTTGGTGTTTGTAAATTGCACTTCAGATACTTCCAAACATTGTAAAATGTGTTTCTGCCACTTTAGAACACATTGCATCCTTGTGCAGGAAGGGACATTTGAACAAATGTCCATGTTTGATTCTATCTATGATTTGCTCTTATTTTTTAGTGCTTTTTAATGATGACTTCTGGGATTCATCAGCTTTATATTTTTGTCTTCTTAAAGACCTTTTTATGAGTGATCAACAGCTGTTGTTTTTTGTTTGTTTTTTTTAACCAAGATAATAATAATAAAAGCTGTTTTTAGTCTACAAACTGTTTAACTCAAAGAAACATAAGTTTTACATTTAAGAAATATAAAAAAAATTAACATCATGCATCAACACAAATGAAAGATTATTAAAAATTTCAGATTGATTGTATTGATGTGATTATTAAATCTGAAGGTTAAAGAAGTGACACTATAAAAACTCTTGGATCATACTATGTGTATTCAGTTTTTGAGTGGCTTACATAATGCATCAGGGGTTTCAGAAATGAATCATTCTTGGGGAAATTTCGATAAAAACATCTAGAGCATCTGGAGTTGACTTTTTTTTCTCATAACAGAAAATTAAGAGAAATTTAAGATGTTGCTTCACAAGAGCCATTGTCATACAAACCACTGAAAAGACATGAACCCAGTTTCAGTCCAAATCCAATTACCTATTATACTGTAGAATAACCTTTTAGTGGAATATATTTACTTTGGCACAGTGAATGGTAGCAATAAACAGGAAAGACAGAGCTATAACAGCAGCAAACAGCAGATACAGACAGACAATATGTGAAGATGCATCACGTTGAATGCCTAACAGTGATTTTCCTTGTGACTTCTCTGTCATGATTGTTCAACACTTTATCCCTGTGTTAAGATAGTCATCATCACCACTGGCGTCACTTCACACAGAAAATATATTGGGACCAGGCCCCAATTACTCGCAGCCTAATAGTATCACTGGAGATAAGAGACAATATGCCTTTCAAGCCATTCTCTCAACCCTTTCAAGAAATGAAATGGGATTTTGTATGAGGAACATTGTAGTAAGCAAGCATAAAGCCACTCTCTGTTCCACGGCCAGCTCCTCGGAGAATTCACGCCAGACAGAGGATCAGCTCCAGAGATGAAAGCGAGGTCAAGGTGGGTTTTTCTCCTCCCTAAATCATGCTTCTCCTCTGGTTACTCCTCTCCTCTCCACATCCCAAACTATGCTCTGGAAAAAGAGGAATTAGGTTTGCCAATCTTTGGCCGAGTCAGACCAGATTGTCTGAATGAAGACATTTGTCCTGGAGTCTCAACAACCCAGAAACAACCACACAGAAATTATGCTCAACTAAATAGCAAATCCAATTACACAGGATTTAGTCTCAACTACAACACTTGGTGGGGGACTTTTTTCAGCAATTACACATCTTGTGTTACTACCCCACTGTCATGTCATGTTGCATTTGCAATGGCGTTTTGCAGCTGAAACACTGCAGTTTTCACCTTCAGTACTTTGAAGTATAATGAACAATATACCAGGTGTCCCAAAAAAAATTGATATCGGAGTGACTACATGGTCAAGAGAAATGATGGCAAATTTTTTGGGACATCCTGTACATAGTGAATGGATCTGTGCTGTTGTTTTGTGACAGAATCATCCAAAAAAAAAAAACAAACTTGGACTGAAACAGTAGAACAGGCATGCGATGAATTAAGAAAGTTTTACTGAATATTCATATGTCCTCTGAACAAATGAAAGGGACATTTTCAGAAAACCATCAGGCATTGTTGAAACTTATAAGATATGACTGTTTTGGCTATAGAATATAGAACCACTTTTCCTCTCTTTACCTCAACTCATCATCAGTTTCAGTGTCTGGGCCACAAAAATTTGCTCCCACAGGCTAAAAAGACATCTACAATCCACTTACTTGAGCACTGCCATCAGTCTGTATTCATTTATCATTTTTTTCAAGGTTTGGCAAATTATGTACACTCACGTCCAAAAATAACTAAAACAAATACATTGAGTCACACAGAGAATAATGATTCCTTCATGTACTCTCCTTATGTTTAAGAGTTTGCGTGCCATCCAATGGAGTTACTTCCCATCATATTGCCTCTGGAAACTGAATTGTTTCATTTGGAAATAGCACCATTTTCCCTTTTCCCATTCAGTTGAAAGTGAGAAAACTGGAAAAAAAAAGTGCATTGGAACCAGGACCTGATTTAACAACAGGTGGTTTTGAGCCGTCAGGGAAACACGGCAGCAAAAGAACAGCATCAAGTCAATGATTAGATTTACAGTGCAAAGAAAAAAGCCTTTGTCTTACTCAGCACATTTCTTCTTTTCCCGTAAGGCCTTTGTTTTTTTTGTGAAAAGGTACGGTTAAATTCAAGTGCAGACACTGCACTGGTTTCTCAAGAGCTGTTAATTGATGATATTACGGAAACTGTAAATTATTTTTACACAAGTAATTTATGTCAGTGCAACATGTGATCAGGGCTGCATTCAGATGCCAAAGGTTTTAAATTTTGACAGACAGGTTTGCTTTTGTGGGTTTGTTGACTTCCTCTCTCAACATGTGCAAAACTAATTACGCACCCACAAATCCCACTGTTGGTGCAGCTATATAATCACAATAAAAACAGATACAATTTTATGGGGTGTCGTGGTGATTTTTTTTTTTTTTTACAGTAATGCAACAGTGCAAAGGCACATTTAGACAATAATGCTGGATAAAAGACCCTATCTGCTTTCTGTGTAGAAAAAATATGTTTTGGGATACTGTTCAAATGAACCATCAACTAACCAGGCATTGTTTCAAGAGTCATAACAGTGAAATCCATCTGCTTCAGAATGAAAATTAAAACGCCAAACATACGGCAACACATGCCTGAGCAGTGTGTGTGTGTTCCTCCTCTGTACCCTTTTCCACCCCACATGACCCCCAATGGGGCTTTCACTTTTCCGACACACTCCCAAACTTCCTCTCAGCCCAAACACCCCTTTCACCCTGGACTCCCCTGGCCCTTTTCCCATGGTCCCTTAAGCTCCGCGAACCACCTCTCCACATACATTCTTACGCACACACATGCTCTTACATGGAGGATTGTTTCAACTATCGACTACGTTGTACTCCACCATCTGTTAAGCACTCTCCCAGCTGTTGCCCACTCTCTCCCAGCTCGGCAAAATAACAGCCCTATGAGCGGGTGACACGCACACAGGACAGAAATTACACAGAACAGTGTCTGCTAATTAGAGACAGAGGACAGTTTAGCATCTTACTGGTCTGCAGGTAGCGTCAGCTGTCAGCCTTTTTCATCCAGACACATGCCAACTCAGTTTCATGGCAGACACTGACTGATGAGCTGTTTACCTAATGAGGCACACTTAACCAACCATGTCTGCATTATTATGTTGACAAGAATGCACTTACAAAGGGTTCAACAAAGGCCTTGAGCTCTCAGAAGCCCATTTATTGAGTCTACCAGTTGGTTACAAGACAACATTTTGTTTTACGCTCTACCAACCGTAGAGCTTCTCCTCCTTCTCTTCTTCCTCTTTTGTTCTCATTATCCAACTTGGTTGACTTTGGCTACATTCCACCTCCAAGTTTCCACACACCACATTTACAAGCTGTTTCTGTGTTATGAAATGTTAACCTGAAAGACAATATGCTCTCCAACTAGTGCAGGGAGTTTGGATTAAGGCCTTTCGATGAGAAGTTACGACTCTGGAGATGAGATCACTAGGGAAGCAGGAGCGTTCAGGGAGGAAAACTTAGGGCGTGTAGGACCAAATCTCACTCCAAATTAGGCACAGACCTCCACCAAAATGCCACCAAACCTTGGATTTTTCATATTGTATAAAAAAAAAAAAAAAAAGAAAGAAAGCATAAAACACATTTTACTGGAAGGCATTTGTTGGACATGTGAACATTAGAATAGCAGAAAGTCAAGCTAAGACGTACATGTGGGCTTTGTGCATTATGTAATATTTAATCATATGGAAAGACTTTGTCTGTGACCACATGCTGCTCAAATCGCAACCCCTCCTGGCCTTCATGTTCCCCCAAAACTCTGTAGTCATTGTCCAGAAACACTAGCCTATTGAATGCCTGTGTAACTGCGGCTCGTTACAACACATTTATTAATCATTGTATGACAAAGTTATGAAAGTGCAAGAGGGGAAGACCACATGTTTTAGGACAGAGGATCATTTGATCACATGGAAACACTTTGTCTGTGACCACATGCTGCTCAAATCACAACCCTTCCTGGCCTTCAAGTTCCTTCAAAAGTCTGTAGTAGTTGTCCGGAAACATTAGCCTATTGAATGTCATTGCGAGTTTTTGCTCAGTTACAACACGCTTATTGATTATCTCGAGAACAAGTTATGAAAGCGCAAGAGGGGGATACCACATGTTTCAGAACAGGAGATCAGTGAGCATTCATCTGCGTCTACCCATTCCGCAAGAGGGAAAAAAATAGAGCCAATCTGATTTTGATTATTGGACACTAGTCACTCTTTGGGCCCAACATAGTGGTGTTCAGCACACGATGAACTGATTAGTACACATCTGGACATCTGGGATGGGGGTGGGGGGGGCATTTGGAAAAGTTTGTTGTAAATCTGTGCTCATATTGGCTCAGTAAATTTTATAGAATAATGTAGAAAAAAAATTAATAAACTTAATAGGATATCTGTGCAGCATGGAAGGTCATATGTCAATAATTTAAAAGCATGAGCTGTATCTGGAGTTGCAATCCATAAAATCTGTCTAAAAACTTTGTCTGTCAGCAAATTCTGAAAGATTTTCTTCTCTAACTAAGACATTGTTTAAGTCCTGGATGTCTGTGTCAGGGTTTTGCCACAAAGTGATCTTGTAATTCATTTGTTTGTGATGTTGATTCATCGTCTTGTCACAAAACCAGCATCTCAACAGTTTTGTTTCCTGGAAGTGGTAGAAAACATCTGGTTGAAGCATTACTATCCCAAGATACTGGCTGATGGCAAAGTCAGAGAGAGAATGAGTACAAAACCAGTGCACGTGCTTCCTCTTCTCAGATGAGTGTTTGATGAAGAGGAGGAAAAGAACTCGACCCAATGCTGCTGAGACAAATGGCCTTTGTAGCAGTCCTCGATATCACCGCAGAATGAATGCTCTTCATTAACCTCTGTGTTTATTGTGGCAGGATTGCTTAGTTCTGGGAGTTTCCATGTTACTTTGTCCTCACCTATATTTTTCCATGTTTGGGCATTTTAACTGTTCACTGTAACTGTCCTTATCTGTCTCCAGTTACAAACCCCTCTTTCTCCACCTGGGACAAGAGGCAGGAACTGTTCTGTCTCCTAGTAGCATCCCCCATGTCCCTAAACTGCAAACCATATGGACTCCCACTCTGTCCATGCTGAACTGAAGGAGTCTATGGACATTTAGAGGGGGATCCTAGGGTACACAAGACCAGGAGCTGATGGCCTGGGGACCCACAGAGGTCTGTTTGTTCAAGGGTAAAGGGCTGGTTTGGATGAGAAACAGTCAAACATGTTAACTTGAAAAAAGGGATGAAGAAAAGATGTGGTGTCAACACCATTATTATCAAGCGATTAAAAATCAGCAGAGTTAATCCTCCTGAGTTTGTCTGTGTAAATATATTTAAGTAGAGCTGATTATAATTTTTTTTTACTGTGTAAATGAAAGGTAGTGGACTGATAATTAGAAATGAGAGAAATTAGAGATTGGGGGTAGGATCATGTAAGTTTTTACTTCTTCCTACTCCTTTTCGAGCATGTTTACTTATCAACATTTTATGTATTAGTACTGATATTTTGTTGATTGATTTTGTTTTGATTTCACTGTCTACATGTTCAATATAAAGATGTCAATCAATTAAAAAAAATAAATAATTAAAACTAAATTCCCTAAAACTGCTGTGTTCCTTGTCAACAGTTTATTAATGCAGATATTTTTGCCTTAATATGTTCATAATATATTTTGTAAGTTTGGGTCAAAGGAAGATGCCAAGTTTATCATTTGGATCCCGAATGAAGGAGTTTTAGGAACTTGTGGCAAAGTAGAGTAAAATGTTTCTAACAGGCTATCAGATTGTAATTATTAGACCTATACTTTTACTCAGTTTATGTGTTAAAGTAAACATCTGAGGTACTTATACAATATTTCCATTTTGTACATGTTTGCATTTCTACTCTACTTCCTCTCAGAGGCAAAGATTGAACTTTTTGCTCCATTACATTTGCTGACAGCTTTACCTACTTTTCAGATTATAAATTTCACTCCCTTTGCGGTCTAGTGAATATTATGTATAAAGAAATGTTTCGATTTCTTTTAAGGTTTAACCCATAAGGACCCAGTGTGACATTTGTGGCCATTCCCAAATGAATTTTTCTCTATATTTAACTATCCTTAAGTGGTTTATCACCATTTATTGTAATATTATGTTCTGTATTTTTGGTTTTTTTGTTTTTTTGTTTTTTTGTTTTTTTCAGTGAAAATCTGATATTTTCCAAAATGTAATTAATTAATCATGTAGATGTTCATAAAAGCTTGGAGTAAAGTTTAGGGTTATTATGTCAGAAATAGAGAAAACTGAAGAAAAAGCGTGTTTTTCAGTCCAATCTCTCATTAACTGAACATAAACCCAATATGTCCATCCACTGTCATTGATCCAACTCCATGTGTTTTTACTGGTGAATCAATTTTGTAGTAGATGACTGTGTTTTCACTAACTACGGAGCCTCTGAACGTCCAAATGGGTCATATCTGATGACCATGAAAGGATGAATAACTGTATTTTACACCACTTATTGACATGGATTGATAGGATTAGTGGATCAACAAGTATTTAACAGTTTAGATCTGTAGATGGTTTATGTTAAAGGGGGATGTTTGGGTCTTTAAGGGTTAAATAAAAAGATGAGGTGAAAGTAGGGCTGTTTCTAATTTCATGAAAAGTTAACTTTTTAGAGGGTACGTGTGTCTCAGAACAGTAACACAATATACTGTTGAGTGGTTTAACCAAAAGTAGCACAAGGGACACATTAATGCAGCAGGAATATTAACCCTGTATTACTGCTACATTAATGCATCTAATAATGCACCCCTAAAAATCTCAAATTTTATCATGAAATATTTGCTGAAAAATCTTTTTTGTGTTTCAAAAGCTTGTGGCTGCATAAGACACACAAACAACTGCAAATGATAAGAAAAAATAGCAAAACTAAATTCTTAATGCGTTTCAAGGAGCATTATTTTGCTGAAGCATCCAGTTTTGACCTCAGTGGAACGGTGCACATGCAGAAGGGAGAATATGGGTTTTGAGAATGGCACTTTAGGGTTTAGTGATCTAAAAGCGATTCTTAATGCAACATATCACCAGTGAATCAGAGTCATCTTTATTCACCAAGTATGTAAACACATACAAGGAATTCTCTGCCAGTAGATGTTGTCTCTCTAAATTATAAATACAAAATTTAATTAAAAAAAAAAATGTAAGAAAAGTAAAATAAGAAGAAAAATAATCTCTGTATACATATAAAGTCTATATACATAAAGGCACAGTATCAACTTCTGTACAATTAGTGCATTTTTTGTGCAGTTAGGATATCAAATGCATGGAGTGTCTTTCTTTTCCCACTACTGTACTTGAGTGGGTTGTTGGAGTTATGTAGGGATTACTCTTCAGCAAGTGCATGCATGTTTGTTTATTAAGTATCAAAAAGAAACATTAGAAATACATCTGTTAATACTTCATGTGAGTTGTCTAATGCTGCAGAACACACACTTCTCATTATGCTTAAACATCAGTGCTGTGAGCTGAGGCACCTGGTCTCTTTCCTTGTCAGCAAACATGCGTCTGCACCAGCTGAACCCCTTCTTTTCTCTGGCATAATTTAGGTCTCAGTGTGTGTCTTTTTCTGGGCATGCGTCACAGCGGTGCTTCTTAAAATTAGAACATGACCCCTGTTCTGCTGAGTTTACAGTAAATATAGGCATTGTAGCTGCTCGTACAGTAGTCTATGTAGACAGAGGGCATTGATAATAAGCCAAGTCTGTATCTGTGATGTCACGAGTCAGTAACTGGTGAAATCCAACACCACCAGCTGTAGGAGTTGTGTTGGGGTGAATTCGGATCCCCTTGCATCAGTGCAAGTCAAGGCACATAGCAGAAACCACCGCCTGGAGGTAAAGACGTGCAGAGCTGGATCTTGTCGTGTTGGAGACCACTCTCAGCTTTGGTTCTCTATCCCACAGCGCAGTCAGTGCTGCAGACCAAGTAGCCGGCCGCTGTCCAAGCCAATATTTTTTCGATGCAACTGTTGCGCGTCTCCACTTTGGATAGAAGTAACCGTATCACTGTGCGCCTCAGAGCGCAAAGGATCTCAGACGCACAGATTTGAGACAGTGGGAGAGATCTCTCCTCCGGACTACAATACGATGAGGAAATTCTGACTTGGCAGTACTCCCACGTCTACTTTACGCTTCCTTTGGCTTTTACCAAAGGGTTATCCCATGCACAGGTATCCCCATAAGTGTGATTCTGTTTTCACCCAGATCTCTGCTGCCTGGACAAATGCATACAAATGCATTTAGGAGCTCAACGGACAAGGAGTGGACACGTTTCCGCGGCAGCAACGTAAGTGGGCAATTGGTTAAATAGCATGCAGATGTTAAACTATCTTTGCGCATTTCCTACTAAAGCTGTTCCCATGACAGATTTTCATTCAAGATGGCAACGGGTGCGCGTTTTCTACTCTGGGGGTTTGGTGTCTTCTCCTGAATCAGCACCAATTGACAAAATACAGTAAAAAATTATATACATTTATTTATTTATTTTTATTATTATTTTTTTTCTTTTCTTTGAAACATTACTGACTATTCAGTGTTTTATTTATGAACTGTTTCAAGTCTCTGCATTTATTGTCCGGCCTTTTGTTAAGATGTCTGTACAGTATGGTCCCACAGTGATCATAGATTTGCACATATGTACTCACTACTCCCCATTGTTTGTAGATAACGTTGCATTTATGCGGATGTGGATGGATGTTTTCTGGACTTGGCAGCCTTTGAATATTTTGACCTGATGCTCTGTTTTATTCTTCTCCGTTGCTAATAAATGTAGCTGACAAGTGAAAAGTAGGATCGTGTCTTGGCTTTAAACTGGGATCTCTTACAATGTAATCTGTAAACCATGTGGCCCACTGCTGACCCCATCTTCCATTATTTATCTCTAACTCGCATACCTGTGATAAGCTGAGAAACAAACTCTAAATGGTGGAGACATAGAGTAAATGGGGGGATGATACGGAGGCAATGATGCTTGTTCAGCATATTTGACATGACTTTTACAATAGGGTTTAAGTCACTATTTAGGACTCAGATTCTGCGAGCAAATGAAAACAAACTGTGTCAAAGTGTTTTGGTTTTGACTGAAACAAAACCCATTTAGCACCTTTAAATCTTAACATTCCTCATGGGAGTGTGCATTATTGACATCAGGCATGCAGATTTTTCAGTCCTGTTAAGCACAGCTGAGACAGTGCAGCTACAGAATTGTGTACACCTCCATAGGCTTTTTTTTTTGCAGGAAATGTATTTTCTTCTATCAGAAGTGAGTCCAAGTTGTCTGCACTCTATTATGAATCTCTTCCAGATATGATCTAAAAAGTTCACAGTCTCACAATGCATTCTGTTGTTCTCTGCTGATAGTGTTTGTTCTATGGAAAACAAAGTGGACCTGAAATCCTGAGAAGTGCATTTTTTTGTCCTTGGAAGTGAAAATGAGAGCCGTATGGGACTGAGAACAAGTGTGGCCTCCCTTGAATTCACTGAGAGAGTCAGTGTGTATGCATCAGTGGTTAACTGGCTCCAGACAATCACCCACTGTTGCAGGCATTGCTGCTTCTTTGCTGGCAGTAGCATGGACTGTATAGCAAGGGAGACTCACATACTGTATACTTAACTAAGAACATGGGGCTTCCTCAATAATGGGCAGTAATAACGTGGTGATTTTTTTACACAATAGAGATGAAAATGCTTACCTCAGTGTGGAGGAGTGCTTGGAATTAAATGAAAGTGACTAATGCTTGTTACCTGATGTAAATGTATAGCAGCTTCTCTAAAAGGAAGGTTAAATGTATGATTGCCTCAGGTCTTTATTTCAGCAGTAATTTAACTGCTATTAGACTGTCACGTAATGACAGTAAGTTTGATATATCCATCCATTCCACGAGCCTCCTTTTACCAAGTGCTTTGTGCAGTGCTGAACATTTGGCATCTGCATCCACATTAGTAGAGAATAAGTAAAGCACACTATTGATTACAGGGTGCAGCTCTTTTCACAGATTAGATTTATATAAGGATGGAAATAACATTCAAGGTTTTTTTTTTTTTTTGAAGTGAACCACACACAGACTCAAGTGTTTTCTGTGACTATGGAAAACCTGCACAGATAAAATAACTTGCATGAGAGGGGGCATGAATTTTATTTTAGAGGATTAAAAAAAAATTCCGTCTCAGTCTGAATCTGAATGATGTTGCCATACCCATATGGTCACTTAATGACGTGACATAATGGCCTCATATATTTTGCTCCTGGGAAAATTGGTAACAAACCACTGAATTAAAATAAACATTTTGAAACATATACCAACACACTGGACTAAATTGGTAGGTTCATGCCTTTAAGATCATATTCTCAGATTAATCCTTCTTGGAAGATATGCTAGTTAGGCGAGAAGCACCTTTAAGGGTCAATTAATGCAAATCAGTGTTTCAATTCTGTATTTGTTGTGGAATTGCTCATAGAAGAGTGTCTCAGAAGGATCAATTGCTAAAGGTTCCTTAAGAAAGCTTCTATTTTTGATGAACTGCCATAAACTTTGTAATCTCACCTGTAAACCACATTATCCTTTAAAAGTAATGCATGGTAGGATCACACCTTAGCCACATTCATCCTGCAGAGCACTCACCTTCCCTACAACAGAGTTTGTAGGTATTCTGGCCTGTCTGTGTGACTGTATTTAACCCTCCTAACATCTGCAGGTTCCCCTGAAACAGGAAAAGGGCAAACCAATAAAGATCAGTGGAAGTTTACTCACAGCCCTTTGTCTGCTCGCTGTCTTGTGGACTAAGTCAATCTTTACTCTGGTCTGCAGTGACCTCTTGACTCCAGGCACCAATTTGAGTGAACTGACAAACATGCACCACACACAGCTCTTTGTCAGAGAAGCATTTGGCCATGTCATACTAATCATAAAACTTACACATACAGTCTAATTTATATTTCATTCATCAGTTGCTAGGCATTATTTGGTAGCAAGTAAATTTATCATATAAAGTGCTTAAGTCTTAAGCTTGAGAGGAACATTGGTTAGGAAGCTGAACTTGAAAATGCTGGCCTGGTAAATTTTGCCAATGGCTATTTGGACTTAGAAGACAGGCTCATCAGCGCTTCCACCATGAAGTCATTATGATCAGGATACAGGTGCTAAAGCTGAAACACAGCCAGTCGGAAGAGATACTGGCTAGGAGTCGTTTACTTGTTCATGTCAGGGAATGTTTTGATTGAGACTGAGAAGCGAAGCGTTTAGAAACAGAACACCTGGTTAGGAAGAAATTTGAATAGGAATATCAGCTCATTATTCGTATGAGGACAGCGTTTGTGTGTATTTTTGCAGAGCATCTCCCATATATATGATAGATGGTAGTTTTCAGATGTCTGATTTATTTGTCTCTCTGTTTCTTGTGCTGGCAAAATGATATGAGTCTCAATTGGGTCCTTAAAGCACTACATCAGTCCATGTGTGTCAGAGTTATTGCCTCCCCTGTGTTTTGGATTCCAGTCCATTTAAAACTTGGGCCTAACACAGCCACACAGTTGCCAGAGGGGCATATAAGTATGGAGGTTAGGCAAGTGCTCCAAGATCAAGCTCTATAAACCTCAGTTTTCTGAAAAATTACTCTTAGTGGAGTACTTCCAAAGACTAGTTCTTCCTCTGTTGTCGTATTCTGAAGGCTGACATGACTTTTCACACAAGGGGTTAAATGGGTCTAGTCAGTCAAGATGACTCCTATCAGCAATTTTATGTGAACGGTTTCCTTTTTGTTTATTCTTTAAGAAGTTAAACATTTCAGAATTGTTTGGGCAGATTAACAGCTCTGCATGCTTTGTTGCCACTAATGGATTTGGTAAGTGGCCTGCCAAATTACACATGTAAACAGAATACTGTGAATGTCACTGCTTCCAAAGTTACCCCCTGACAGACATCAATGATGAACACACGAAAATTGTTTCCCTTTCCTTAAGAGTCTTGTAAACAGAATTTAAGTGACTTTGCCCCCATTTGCCAGGCCAGCTTGAGCACTTTGCCTTTCCATTTGCCTCTCAGCCTTTTCTGTACTTGAATGAACCATTGTTAGCTATCCAAGCTAATTTTAATGGGGGGGAAAAGGCAAGATCTATGAGTGCTGGAATGATTCATTGCAGAGGAGAGTTTTAAGTTGTGATTATTTATAGTCTTGACATGACACCCACTCCAAACATAGTGGTATTTCCCTTAGTCAACAGAGCAGTGTTTGGGGAGCTTTGTCTTGCTTTCAGCAGTCTTTTCCATTAACTGCTGGACTGGGAAATATGTCATAGTGCCGTCAGACAGGGATTTACATCAAGACTGTGAACATATATTGCTCATATGTACTCATTTGCTTTAAATCATTCTTAATATGACAAAATGCTCCAAATTATAGATATATTAAGAAAATTTCACTCAAACTGAATGTCAGAAAAGGCGATCAGCAAATGGAGGGGGTTAAGGTGAGGAAAAATCCCACCACTTGTATTTAATGTCACTGTAGATGTGTTAAAGCAGTGATCTGGTCTGGGTCTGTCTGGTGGCAGAGCCTCAGGGATGCTTTAAATAGCCCTGGACAGGAAGACTCCTTGACAGACAGGCAGAAAAAGTTGTCTGAATCAGCATCAGATGGCCCCAGTTGACACTCCAAACAGAATGTTATATTTAGTTTTTTTCCCTTTTTGGTCTACTTTTAAACTCTGCCAACTATAAAGTAGAACCAGCCACCCGTTGGCTTTATGAATTTCACTTTTATCCCGTCTCAATAGATGATTGATTAATTTATTCTTTTCTGATTTTACCCTATTGGTTCTTCCTGATTTGGTTACATGTCTTTGTTCCTGGGTGTGGAATGTTGCACCATGTTCAGGGTGGGGAACAGGTGACCAGGCTTGTGGCATTCCAACTTTCTCGTCTTTTTCTCTCACATTATACTTTTCTCTCTATTGTCTCTTATTTTATCCTCTGTCTGTCTGCTTTGTGTCCCCTTCTGTCTGCAGGGAGATATTAGATTCCTCTGGGAAAACAAACATGACTCCTTGTCTGTGTTTCAGTTAAATATGACCACACAAACACTAGTCGCCTCTTTTACTCTCTTAATATGATCCTCAAAAGAAACATGTTTGTAAGGCAGCACTTTGGTGGTCATATTACACCTTATCTGTAAAAGGTTTAAGGTAACTACAGGATATGAATGATAAATGTAGGAGGTCTTATATGAGCACATATTTAAAACAGAACTGCCTCTGTCTCTGGGGGTCTTGTGTACTACCACCAAAGCCACAGTGGTAAAAGTCAGCCAAGTGCCAGAAGCCACTCATGTCAGCAGCTGTAATGATGTATGTGACTGACTGAAAAATAATATGAGGCTCATAATATTTTAGGTTGATGTTGTCCTTGTCACCATCTCAGACACATGTCCTGAGGTTGGAGATGCTGATGATGGATAGTTTTCAGTGATGTGTATCTCCTCTAGACCTTTGCAGTATTGTCAGTATTTAGTTACATAGGCTAGAGAGACTATAAGATAAAATTGTGCCATGCTTGCTGCGGTGGTTGGGAGACAGATTAAAAGCAGGTGTGGGTGTTTATTCCTGGTGGTCTGTGTAACTCCTATCCTCTGAATGAGCAGATGAGCACTGTACATCCTGTAATACCACATAACTACATTGTTACTTCATGGCTTAAGTTAGCTAAAGATGTCAAATAACAGAATGAGATGCTTTACATGAGTGGGTCTATTTATTTTAACATTATTTAATGTTAATTTATGAATCCCATGAACATATCATCTCATGATGGTCTTAAATGTATACTATTGCATTGGTAAATGCATATGTTTTAGCTTCTTTCCTCATCTTTTTCCACTTCAGTGACTACATAAAACATGCTCTCCTCCTGCTGTAGCCGTATGGTGGGCAGTGCCACCTAGAGGTGGGGTCAGTTAGGGTCAACAATTTAATTTAATTAAGTCTCCTCCAGAACATGTTAGTCTTTTTATCTTGCTGTTTTGTCAAAACTGTTAAAGATGACTAATGTTTCATTTTAGGTAAATTAGGTACATGTTGCTGCTCCTGTCCTGTTAGTGTGCAGTGGGCTGCACTTTAACATTTTGCAGACTGTTATGTTGAAGTATGGTGCTTTTGAACTCTTCTGATGAGGGTAAGGTCTTTTTACAATTAAACCTGAGAATGTAAGCGCCACATTAATCTCTGCTTTAGATGAGTTTTTCTTTTTGTGTTCATGTGATGTATACAAACAGTATTATTAAGTAGCTTTAAGAAGCCTTTCATCATAACAATTCATTGGAAACAATAAAATATGACACAATATCACTGATGGATGTTTGGCCATATTTAAAAACTCCCAACATCCTTTTTTCTGTATTTCAACTGATTTCAATTTGTCAGTGGGCTGCAGGTAATAGACTAATGGTGTAATCTGTTAATCCAGTAATTTTTTCTCAGTTAACTAGTTGACTGGGTCATATAAAACTTTAAAAAAACAAAACAAACAAAAAAAAAAAATAGTGCTCATATGTTCTTAAGATACAAAATACATTAGATTTATATGAAGCTAAGCAAGGGGAAAAAACACTTTCCAGAAGCTGGTGTTTGTTAGTTTGTATTAGTAATTTGTTTAACTGTTTAGAAACAATGTGAATTTATTTTCTAATTCTTTATTACTTGATGTCCCCTACTGAATAATCGTTTCAAGATTGTTCTGCTTGTGTCATAAACTAAAACCCAACAGGCAAACTATTACAGATTGTTGCTCAGAACATAAAATGCTTTTATTAGGCCTAATGGGTTGATGGTGGACTAAGCAGTGGCCCAGTATTTCAGTCCACACTCTGCTTGTGCAGTTTATAAGTTGATTGGTCACTTTTATACACGTTAATAACAACTTATGTAACACTAATCAGCTGGCACGTGCCCCTTAGACTTGGCAATAGACCTGGTTCATTCATTCAGTCTATTCTGATTAAAAGACAAAAGGACAGTTTATCTGTGAGGTAACTTTATGTCAACGGTCGTTTAACCATGTCATATAAGTGGTAGTGGTGGAAACCGGACAAAGCTGCTCCGGAATGGCTGTGGGCCAGGTTGTATACAGTAAAGCATGTGTGACTGATGAGGTTTGGGCGGAAGAAGAGCCGCGGTGGCGACACTTTCCAGGTCAGGGTCAGCATCTGCTCTTAGCGCCACAAAGGTTTGCACATTACAGCTACAGCTCTTACATGAACAGGTTCATTTTGGTATGTCTTCTGTACATAGAGAGTGGTAAAGTCAGCGAGAAGATACGTTTCTTACATAGGCCGCAATTTCGTTAGCAAAGTTAAGCTAGCCTTTTGGTCAAACTATCTGACGTCAGTTTCAAACTTTGACGATTAGCTAATATTAGCAGTCAGGATTTTTCTTTTTGACATCTTGTTTGTTCAGAATTTCTCTATGTTTTGTAAACTTATATACTTTCAATAACGTTGGAAATAAAAAAGAAAGGGTCATTTCTGGAAAACTCAAAAAACAAACAAACAAACAAAAACATTAGCAGTCAGCAGCATTAGCTATTTTTCTATTTAATGTCTTTGCGTCTCAGTTGCACACAACTATAAAAGTACACATTTAACGCTAATGACTAACCTACAGTTGCTCGTTTTGTAACAGTTTCAATTAATTCTCCCAAATAAGCTATTATATTGGTTAATAACGCTTTATTAATTTTACAGTAGGAATAGCGTTAGCAAGTTAAGCTAGTTTGTAATTTCATTATAAGCATATTGTCTAATTGTATTGTATTGTGTCAGTGACTTCAAAGTATGCTAATCTATGAAGAATTTTACCATTTGCATTCCATTACTTCATTACCTTATCATGACTTCACCTTTTTGTTTTCCAGTAAATAAGACCTTGTAATGTTTTTCGTGGTTTAACTCGTGGTTTGACAACCCAGCACATCAAATTGGATTAACATAATCATATAACAGGTTACACCTGTGCATTTTCTGTCTTGATAAGAAAAGTGTGTTGTGTAAAATTAACTTTCCTCCAGTCTAAATTTTGGCCTTTATAGATTTTGGCATCTGTGCTAATTGATAGCAATATGAATTTGTTCAGTGCAGTTTAATTTAAACATGTAGTTACACACAGTTCCAGGCCCTGAAACTGATACACTATGATGGAATGCATCCCATGAAAATGATTAGATGTACTTAAAAATCTTTGTTAAATCTGCACTGAATATTTTTTTTTTTTTTTATTCTAAGGTCTGTCTTGTATCTTGGTGACTTATTCCTGTCTCTTCTGTACATTAGTCACCTTTACCACAAAAACTTTCCATCGTTCAGTGTCTAAAATAAATGTTCATGAGTCATCTCCTCAAAGCCCTAATACAATGAGATCCACACTTTCTTCTTTTATCTTATAAATTCAAGTTCTTTGCCTACGTTTGCAGGACATGGCCAGACACCTGAGAGCTAATGAATGAACGAACACAGGGCTGGTGTTTTTCATAGACCACTCATCGTTTTAGAGTAGCTCAAAAATAGATTTCAGGATGTAATCATGAGCTATTGCACTCATGTCTGTCTCCTAACATGCAGAGTTTTGTTTAGAGGTAATACAACAACATGATACATCATTTTGATATATGACTTACCTTTGTGATGCACAAATTCCTTGTGAATAAAATAAAGGACCTGAAATTAATTTCCTGCCCTTTCATAACTCTGATTTATATTCACTTACACCTCTGTTATTTCAAAGATACAACACATTATATACGTGTCTGTAATGTCTGGTTTTGTCTTGTACTGGAATGCCAGCTTTTATGGATGTTTCTTTCCTTTCTGTCACAGTACATGCTAAGAAGATGATAAAAGTGTTTGTGGCTGTAAAAAAAAGCACTCTTCCATGTGTAAAATGCATTTTGATTGGAATGTTCCCTAATAGCTTCAGATGCTGCCTGTATGTCTGTGTTAAAACTTTTAACACGATTGTTAAAATAAGTTACTTCCTGCACTAATTTATGTGTACATGTCCCTGTAGGTGGAACTTTCTCCTGCTCCTGTCAGTATGCTCAGCAGTACTCCCTGCAGAAGAAGACTACCTAGAACAAGGTAAGCAGAACTTGCTTGTAACTCAACACTACCATTCAAATTCATACTTTTATTATTATTTTTTTAATGTTAATGTCTGTACCTTCTCTTTTGTCACGTTCACTAATAAACTCATCTCCCAACTCTTATTGATGTCAAACATAGTCAACAGAATAAGGGAGAAGGATCACTTTATCATTTTTTTTTTTTTGCATAAGGTTATGCTTTACTCTTTAAAGATTACTGGTGGTGGATGCAGTGATCTTCTGAGTTAGTGAACACACCAGTCCAAAAACAATATTCAGCACTGGACTGCATCATTTTCTCATCAGTAATACACAAGGATGCAGTGCATTAGTCAGACTGGGAAGTGGCTGCAAACAGGAGCTATTCTTCCTTGCTCCTCCCTTTTTAACCTTCTTTCTAAACATGTCTGTGCTTGCCCTTGAGACCTCCAAATGCACAAAGAAGCAGCCAAAATAGCCTCTCTACACATGTTTCCTCTCCTCTTACCCATCCTTCTCCCTTCAGTACTTTCATCTCAGGTCCATCAGCAAAGCCTCTAAATATGTCACATGCAAACAGAGCAGTGAAGTGCATGCTGAGAAGAGCACTCTGGGAAAGTACACCAATCAGCCAGATGGAGAGGAACAGGAAATCTCAGATAAATGGTTCGCATGTTTTGGCAACTGTTCCTCTACTGCTCAGATGTTCTGGTGATATCCATCTCTTATTGTTAAACAAAGCAACAGCGATGAGAGGAGCTGAAGGTGAGAAGGGCAGAAGTTAAATAGTAGAATGCTGTCAGGAGAATTGTAATAGATTTCTAGTAAACATGTTATATTTGGTTTTGTTGAGAATGACAGATCACCTAGCCACTGCTAATAGCATACTTTTACTGTATTTAAGGTTGACCTTATGATGAACCCTCACATTTTACTTCATTTGCACCTGCATGTGGATGGTTTACTGGGTCGCTCCTGTATTCCATTTCACATTGTGCTCTGCACGTGGATCTGTAGTTGATAAGCTCGCTGCAAACAGGATCAATCCATCATAAAGAGGGGAAGAGGAATGCATACTAGTGCTAGAGCAGCTTGTCTTCACATCTGAGACAGGTTAATTGGAATCTTGGTTGATGTTACCGCAGGCGAAAAATGTCAAGGACATATCAGTATGTGCCTCGATCAGCTGCATATAGATACTTTTATGCAGAAAACCATATCAAAGCAGATAAACTTTTGTGCCTTATTTCTGCTTTATCTGAAATTATCAGTCTGGCTCTTTCTTTGTTTGCACCTGGCCTTTTTTTTCACTCCCTCATTTCAAGGTCCTAGAGCAGAAGAAGTGTTTTTGTCTAAATAATACATTAAAAATAAGATAATCCATATATTTACATGATTCAACTCAAAATAGATTTTAAGAATGCTTCCACTTTTTCCTCATATTGAATAACCAGAGTTTTCTCTGTTGGTTGCATTGATTTTATGCTTTTATTGGAGACTATTCAGTTTGGTTAACAGTGTTGTGACTTTTTATGCTCCAGTGTTATGTAATTTGTCATAAAATTGTTCTTATAAAATGTGCTGATTATGTAATTAGGAAAAGTAAAATACAATGTGTGCTTAGAGCTACCTCTTTAGTAGATGTGCTCTACCAATCCAAGCTTTTCAGTCAGAATATTTATGTTCTGGGTTCATAAAATTGCATTATGATTGTGACAGAGAAATGTGGATTACTAACCATCAACAGCCTTTTGTCATGGAAGTCTTGAGGCAGTAAGTCAACAGCACATTCACTGTCCTGTAGTTCCATCAGATCTGCTGACGTGTCTTTGAACGCTAGCCGCCAAGTTACAGAGGAGTTGTGTCTAAAGATGTGCAGACACACAAGCATACGTCAGTGTAGCTTTTAAATTAACAACCCTGTTGCAATTTCACTTAACATTTAATATGACAGCATTTTTAGTTTATTTATTTATCTTACTTTCCATTTTCCACATTAATATGTCAAGTTTTCTTTTCTTTTTTCTTTTACCAGGGACTGTTGTTGCCTGGTACTGACATATGTGACACATTTGACGCATTGCCCTCCAGCCTAGTAATCTGTCTGTAGCTCTTTCCTCAAAGCTGAACAGCACAGAATATTCTCTGTCTTCAAGTAATTTTTAACTGCTTTACTTGGCTTCCATGTGCCTTACTGTCAGCAGCCCTTGCATAAATCCTTTGAAAAATTACCTGTGGGCATTAAAAAAGAATGACAGGACCATTTGGAGTAAAGCTACTCTCATGAATCTCTGGTGGCAGTTTGATTCAAAAAGGCTGCGTGGAGTGGTTTCCTGTACCGTACTTTGGCCCCATCCTTCTTTAGTTCCCTTAACTCATCTGGATTACAGCTGCTTTTTGGTACTTTCTCCAGCATCACAGGGAGATTGCCTTAAGGGTACAATTGCTGACCATTAAAATGTTTACTCATTTTCTTTGACCAAAGGCAGTCGGTGTCCCTGTACATTTATAACATATGAAGCAACTGATGTTCTTGAATTACAGTATAATTTGAGTTAAGAAAATGTCACATTAGAATACCCTATGTCATCAAGTATACATTTTTCTTTCTCAAATTCAATAAAGTGAATTAGAATCAATTTTCTTTATCACTTTAATAAGTCCAGTTTTTAAGGATGGTCAAACTTGGCCATTTTTACAAGCAGAGTTGCACACATTGAAACTTGTTGTTTTATAATTATCTACCAACAAATTATGTACATTGACGATGACTGTACATAGACATTGAGTAGGTTTGTTAATTTATACTAAGTACTCAACTTGTGGATTCATCCTTCTCTTGTTTAATTCACATATGTCTCCTTTACCCCTCAGGAGTGGATATTCTCTATCGTCTTGGGCTTACAGCCCAGAGCAGCACAGGTTATCCATACGACAGAACCAGCTCATCTCCGCCGACTCACACCACTCTTCCTTCAGCTCCAAGTCTTCCTGTGTCTGGATATGGGGTATTACTCGACTCAAACTCTTTCTATGAAGCTCCAGCAGGCAGTCTGTTTCTGCCAGAGATTGGCGTGGAGTTCTCTGTTGTTGTTAGCCTAAGCTCCTGGAGAGCAAACAATGCTTTTCTTTTTAGTGTCAGAGACGACAGAGACAGACTGCGTTTTGGCATTCAACTACTGCCACGCAGAGTGGTGGTATACACTGCTGAAAAGGCCTCCATTTACTTCAGCTACAACTGGCAGGATGGACACCAACACGCCTTTGCAGTTGGTGTCCGTGCACACTCTGTGTCTTTTTATGCAGACTGCGGGACAGTGCAGCAGCGGGAGCAGACCTTGGGTAGGTCTCAGACATTAGGGGATTCTGGGGGTCTCTTCACTCTGGGTAGAATGAACTCCAAAGCGGCACCATTTAATGGTCGTGTCTGCCAACTAGATATCTATCCATCGGCCCAAGCTGCAGCACACTACTGCACCTACCTTAAGAAACAGTGCCGGCTGGCCGACACTTACCGATTGCATTCGCCACATTTAGGCTTGGATATTGAGGTAAATGACCCCCCTTCTAACACCTTGACAAAGCCCCGTGCCGGAGTAGCAGCTACATATAATATGCCCACAAAAGCTACAGCAGCTGTCAGACTCTCCACAGGTACTATGGAAACACAATATTCAACCCTGAGCCCAGTGGTACAACCTCATGCTGGGGACCAGAACCACAATTCAACATTGGAACAGCTTTCACACTCCTCACTTACCACATCTCCACCTCAGCCTAACAGCCTGGGCTCAGCTACCCTGAGTGGGCTGGAGGCTATGGATCTCACCCATAGTACAACAGCCACTGCTACAAAAAGCATGCTGGTTAGGAAACCCCAGAGCGACACAGATCAATCTGAGAACAGCACAGAGGAAGACAGCAGCTCAGGAGTCCTGCAGACCCCAGATGCAACCCCTGGCCTGATTTCCCCAGTCAGGCAAAACAGAATAAAGGAAGGACTCAGGAACAACTCCATCACCAACTCCAAGAATGTCCGCTTTGGGTCCGATCAGACTCATCACCACCTGGACACTAACCTGAAGGCCAACAGCACCACTTTGTACCGAGAGAATCACGTGGAGACCTCAGAGAAGCATGATCTGGATGGCAGCTATGATGACATAGACATGGGAGGATATGACTATGGATATGAGGAGCCAGACTTCTTCTATGACTATGATGATGCTTTACGTGGCCCCAAGGGAGAACCAGGTCCTCCGGTAGGTAATAAAGTTTATAAATCAAAGATGGTGTGCACACAGACAGGTGACAAATTGAAGGTAAACCTAACTGTATTGCTTAAATTATGTTGCGCTAAGCTTTGTGAAAATAAGTGCTACCAGAACACTCCTCAGCTTTGATTCTACAAGTCTCTGAATGCAACTAGAAAGATGAAAGGCAATTCTTCTAAAACATCTGCTCATTTGGTGTTTTGATCCATTCACACATATATTTTACATCATTTGCTACACTTCAAACCATTCAGAGATATGTGGTGCCCTCTGGATGGGGGCATTGTCATACTGAAACAGACCATTAGAGTTTTCCTTTAATTGGTCACCTGTCTGTATGTATGTACCTTTTTTCAAAGAGTTGAGCCACCTTTCATTGCATTGCTATACATATTCAAAACAAAAATATGCATACAATCCCATTAAAACTGATTAATGTCCAGTGCACTTTGAATTCTCTGCACAATTTGACATTCCACATACACCCAGGATGCAATGAAAAAACCTGGCAGGGTGGGGTATTAATCTAAAGGTGATGACATGTCCAAGCACTGTTCTTTTTTCATGTGTCTACAAGTTGTAAAAATAACATGTCACTTTCTTGCTGGCAGCTACTTTTACTCTTATGTGAGAGTACATAACTTGTTGGTAGGTTGGAAATATATGCTGTGAAAAATGAAAAAGAGGTGTTGTCCATCTAAGCTTCTGGATTGCTTTGTTCTGTTTTTTTTTTTTTTTTTTTTTTTACAGCTCAGGTTTTTCAGGAATTGTTTACATTTCCATGAGTCAGATCTCCTATCAGCTCTTTGTTTGAACCCAGAGACTGTATGTAATGATGTAAGATGTTGGGACTCATCTGCTGTCATCTTTCCATATTATTGTTGCTACAGCTATAAGATTCCTGCAGGCTTGAATTAGGAACATAGAGAAGCACTGAGTTGTTGCACTTTCCTGAGCACTGTAGAGGTAGAGTTTACAAACCTGCATACATTGATACGTTGACAGGAAAATAATGATGGATGCATTTGATTTGCTGGGATGAAGAAGCCTGACTGTCTGGTTTGTGATTGACAAGTCCTCTCTATTGTGATGGGCAGTTTTTTTTTTGTTTTTTTTTATATTAAGGTTGCTGTTGCATTTTTCAGCATTGGCATCTTCTGAACTTAATCTTCTGATTGCTACTGAAGCCATGTAAATACAAAACATACTTCAGTGTATATGGTTATTATAACAGTGCTTCAGAGAAACCTCATGACAGGAGGTTGGAAGCATCAGTCATCGCCTCCTTAATGTATTTCCTCCTATATAATGTCTCAGTTTCACGGCCTGTTATTAACCTACCTACAGCAGACAGCTTACTTATTGGATGCAAGTTGTGGGAAATTGCTCGCAAACTTGTAATACAGCTAGTTAGTTAGTGTCACTCAAGGTAACAAGTACTTCTTGAATTAAATCCATTGGGAAAAAATTTGATTCTTCTAGAGCTGTGCTTCATGAGTGTCTTGGTTTCTTTGAGATCCTGTGTTGTGGTGAAGGCAGTGATGTGATCACAGTTTCCATGTGTCTGTGTGTGGGAGTCTAGAGGAACAAACAACTGTTTCTTCGTGTCTCTCTTTGTCCATTGCTTTGACATTTAGAGGTATGTTCCAAACCACCAGACTATAGTCTCTTGCTATTTTGATAATTAAGAATAGTAATTAAAATAGTAAAATGTGTAGTAAGAGTCTGGTTTCGACCAGCTCTATATGTAAAGAATCATGATATAACTTTTGTTATGATTTTAGCGCGATATAAATAAAAGTTGATTGATTTGATTGATAGTTCCTCTTACTGATTTTAATTGTTGAATTTAAAAAAATGCTCATTTTGGGAGTATAAAAAAACAGCTTGAAGCATAAATGCTATTCCCTAGGCCCCTTATCCAGAAGGATAGTGTCCACATTCAAAAAGTTTAATTGAATCACTCTAACTTTTGAAGACAGATTGATTAGGTCAGTGTTTCTCAACCTTTTTTGAACAAAGGCCCACTAATGGCATCATGAGCCTCCTGCTGCCCCCCCATCCCTGAAAAAATTTGGGGGGGGGAGTGTACATTATTGTAAAAGTAACACGGCAAACCTGTATGTGGAGGATGTGATGGGTTATATAGCTCTGTATATAAAGCCCCCCTCACCTAATCATTTCCAACCTGCCATCCCCTAAAAACAAATTTGCGACCAAGGGGGGTTTAGGGTTAGGGTTGCGTCAGAGGATACACAGGGTCATTATGCGGGGGTACCACCCCTATTGAGAAACACTGTAATAGTCTAGCCACTTGCATTTATACATGGGGGGAATCTGCTGCATCTCCTTTGTACTAATAGCCAGTAAATGTGTGATTTTTTTTTTTTCTCTCCCTCCTGTCTTGTGCTCACACCCCCATGGTTGAGAACAACTTAATTAGGTAGAACCACCTCCCCCCACTGTGTTACAGCTATCCCCAGTATGATTATTAATGTATGATGAAGATTTCAACTTGAGAACTTTCAGTCGTTTGCAGCATTTGTAATTTCTTCCATTTTGTTTGCTTACAGTAACAACTTCCCACAGATTTATTTTGGTTAATGACTGAGAATGCAGTAAGATGTTTATGAAACATCAGTATGAAATTAATGTCTAAGTCAGCATTTGTAATTCATTAACACCATGATTCATGGATGAAATGGCCAGTACACAAAAGATTTTAAACACTGAAAGCAGTGTTTATATGTCAGCTGATAATGCAGTGAAGATTTCCTAAGAAGAGTTTTGGAATTTGTGCTTTTATCGCAGCTTCCCAACTTGGACTCATAAGAGATTGTGGTTATGTGGCATGTGTAAACTTAAATGTGCTTTTAGGTTCTATCATAGTCCTAAGATTGCTTAAAAGCAAAATACATTTATGAAGAATAAACAAGACTTTTAAACTTAGCTTTTGGTTTTATTAATAATTTCCTTTTAGAGGATTTGGCAGTCCCTTAACATTTATGCTAAAAAGTACAAACCCAATCATTAACATGCCATTATCGTTTAAATTGGATTCATTCAACCTTGTCACTGAGAATTATAACACTCAGGATATGATTTAGTTTTAACAACAGAGCAACAACAATTAAAACTGACAGAGCTGACATGCATCTTTCTCTCTTTAGGTACTTTGTTAAGTTTGTATGTGAGTTTTTGTTTGTTTGTTTTTTTTATTTTATTTTTTTTGCATCTTTCAGTATGTGCCATGCACTTTCAAATGTTTAATTAATACTGCATTTTTCCCATGATGAATCTTCTGTTATTCTCATACTCTAACCACAAGGTAGTGATGCAACAAAAACATAACAGCACCCATTTTATCCAAAGTTCTATTAGAGCTTTGAACTGAGAACGCTCACCTTCTCTGAACTTCATAGCTCTTACATAAAAATAGCACATACTCATCACGGCAGAAGCCTGGACAGTGAACTACATGTTATTGCTTGCCATTAACATACTTTATCTCTTTCTTTTTTTCCTTTTCCTCCTCCTCTTTCTCGCTCTACAATGTTCCTCTTTCTCATGATGTCCTTTTATCCAGGGTCCTCAAGGTCCCCCTGGTTTAACTGGTCCTCCAGGGAAAAGAGGTTCTCGGGTGAGTAACATACACAAAATTTATGATACACAAACTTTCTGAGGTGGTGAAGGGGGGTCACGCTGTTGATCAAAAGTAGCTATACCTTTAGATACAAAGCTCTTTTATGTAGAATAGTGGTGTTCAGGAACCGAGGATTAATTTTATCATTATAGTGTGAAATGTAGTTTTACTTCTACTCATAACACACATGGATCATATGTGTGATTTGATAAGTAAAATGAGCTAATATTTTACTGTTTTGATGTTTACACATTATAAAATATAGAAGAGCACTAAGAAAGACAGCTGCTAGGTTCATTAAATTATTACCAGGCCTATTACTATGAATATTTAACTATAAATATTTTCCAATATCAAATATTTTATTTTAAGTTATTGTTTAACCATCGAATAACCTGAATCTTGTTTTCATTTTAAGACCGTGGACATATGGTCTTTCCCTTAAGCTCTTTTAGTGTCTGCAGTAGTAAATGGAAAGCAAATTTATTTATGTATCCCTTTTTATTTACTCTGTGACTTCAAACCAGGAATCGTGATAGGCATAGTACAATCCAAAACTACTGGAAAAATGAGAACGATTATAAGAATTAGGATCTGGTCACTCTAAAGGAGTCATAGTAATACAGGATTGGCCTGAATCATCAGAATGGTAAATGGTCGGGCTTTGAAGGCAATGCACATCAACAACATTAACATATTGTCGGGACATTGTATTCTCATAGCAGTCAGCATACATAGGCCATATGTGCATTGCCTGGATTTGCCATCACAATCCAGCTGTAGCTGTCTGGGAATAGGTGATGACAGACATGTTTGTGGTTAGCGTGATTAAACTCAGGAACAAGCCTTGCTTTACAGACTTACATAGCCTAAGAGGATCCAGGTTTTGTTGTTTATTTGTTGGCACCTTTGGAGCATCAAGGTGGGGTGACCAAACTTTTCCATATGCAACCAGCAGTAGTGATGGCAACACTGGCTGCTTTTCCTTTTTGATCTCAGGACTGAACCAGATGCAACTACCAAGGCTCATGATGCAATGCTGCAATCATGCCAAAGCCGAAGGCATCTATGAACATGAATATCAGAAGAGAAAACAAGGATGCCAAAAATCAGCCTGGTTCAGGATAGTTATGGTTGAACTATCTGAAACCAATCTGGCACTGAATGTAGTGTAGTAGTGTAGCAAGAGACACAAAGTGTAGGAAGAGCCGTGCTGAAGCCTTATTTTTCTAAGGGTATGACATGAAATGATGACGACCACCCTAAAACAAGAGTAAAACGGTGCATGTCAGTGATGGATTTAACTGATGGGCAATGTTAACTGTGCAGTGGTAGACACAGAGCTGGTAGACAGCAAAACATTTCCCCTTGTAAAGCTTTTAAAACACATGAATGCAGATACAGAAAGTACCTCAAGCATAGTTGCAGAGAGAAGACAGAGGAAGGCTTGAAATCATTATGTGGTGGGAAGCTGAGGTCTGTGGCATGTTGGTTGTGTCTCAGCCGTCCCAGCGCTGAGCCCAAGATTTATTATACTGCCTTCAATTGTTAACGTTATCAGTGAGCTTAGGAACCAGGGCACACAATTTATTGTGTGCATTTGTCATGGAAACAGACTGTTACATACTTGAGAGCTCTGTTAATTGTAATCAGTCTCTGAAGATGACAGATGGAGTTCTCAGTTGGGGATTTATACAGTAATAATGAATTTTTAATGAAGGAAAAGTCATTTGTCATTTTGCATCAAGCAACAATTTACCACAACAGAGTCAAATCCACAGAATTCTGTCATTGAGGTAGGCCTTAGTAAAATGTTCTGTATGTGAAAAGTTGACACTTTTATCACATTTAATGCTTAAAGAGTGCATAAAGAGAAGGGGATCTGTCTTCCTTGTGCTTGGCTCCGGAACAGAGAAAGCAAGTCCAACAACCAGCAGGGGTAAAGATATGCAGGAATTTAGTATGTTGTCGGTGTGTATGTGCGTGTGAATGTGCATGTGTGTCTGTGCATGTGTGGTCATGCATTCATTGCATACCTGTGATGTTCAAGGAACAAAATCACTTTGTGCGGAGAACAAATGTAGTATGGAATTGGGCAGTTTACACATACATAATTAATGGTATTTGTTATTAATACGTGGGATTCTAATCCATATTTAAAGATTTCTACATCACCTGCTTCCAGAGGTATGCCAGTTGTCTCTCACATTGTGGTTCTTAACTTTGGGGGTCATGTGACTGTGATTCTTAGCTTCTGTCTAGAATCTGCACTAATTTGTATACTTTCTTTCTCTCTCTCTCTCTCTCTCTCTGTCTCTCTCTCTCTCTCTCTCTCTTCCTCCATGTCTGCACCTGTTTCAGGGTCCCACCGGTCCACATGGAAAGCCAGGACAACCTGGACCACCTGGGCCCAAGGTGAGTAACCTCTTTATATAGAGTATGGAGGTATAAACATCTCCTTAAAAGTACCAGACAGGTTCTTTTCAGTATTTGTAAGAATGGATTAAGCCAATCTCAGTGAAGCACAGACATGGGCCAGGCCTGGTTATTATGATACTCCTTCATTCCACAAATAAAGCTTTTGTCAAAAGAGTGAACCTGTTTTGTGAATGAATGAGTTACAAAAGGGTAATGATGATAATTTTTGTTGGACCTCATGTAGAATGACCTTCCACTCCAGGCTTGTTTCACACTGAGGCTGTGTCTCCAGCCATTCACAAATGGCTTTGCTTTAGAAACGATGGCAGGAGAGTTGTTTGATTTTTTTCTTGTTGCAGTAACATGTTGAATGTCAGTATTAGGTTAATAACATAATCTCATACAATTGATTTCACACCTCATGGTACAGAAAACAGGACAGCTATGCATGCAAGTTGCACAAAATGACAAAGTAATGAGTGGTATCGTCATGGTATGCACAGACATGTTGAAATAGCACTTTGCACGAGCACTAGTTTAACTGCTTTGTTGAGTTCTGGGGTTATTATTATGTAATGCAATAATGTTCTTATTATGTAACCAAGCACCTGGATAGTCTTGTAGATCTTTCCACTGACAAAAAATACAAGAAATTCTATTGTGTTTTGTTTATTTACACCTTACAATATATATATATCAAAAAATATTTTTTATTTTGGTCTGTAAGTATTGGTTTGATATTCATCAAAACAACAACAGTAACCCAGTGGTTAAACCTCAGTTTCCTGAGGGCTCTGCCCAAAGGATCAATAAAGTTCAATCTAATCTGATCTAATCTAATCTAATCTAATGTAATATTGTGAAAAGTCCTTTCAAAGTCAAGCTATTTTATATTCTTTTATTCAATTTTATGAATTTCCTTTAATTCGATTAATTCTATTCCAGTTCAGCATTTTGTAGCCATGGTAACCATTGTTTATAGTTGACTTGTTGTTGGATAGAAGAATCATAATTGTACAATAAAAAGAGGTTTTCAGAGGTGTGAGTGACAAGACTGAACACCCTTTACTGCCTGAGGACGTGTAGTGTCATTATATGGACTTACCTGCCAATCACTTGAGAGAGAGAAGGCAAACAGAGCAAGGACAATGTCATTACCACAAAAAAAAATCAAAGGACATTGTTTCTAGCCAGAGGCCAAGTTTTACGTAATCTTGAAGTTCTTTTTTGTAACGTGTTACTCGTTTATTTTATTTTTTGTATGAAAAAAACAAGTCAGATCAAAATGGGATCTGTTTGTAGACACTCCTTTTTATTCTGTCATATATATATATGTCTAAAATTGCAAACAATGAAGAGAGTATTGTAATGCCCTTCCTTCACCCATCCATTTATTACATTTCATAGGCAGACAAAACATGTGACCCTATAACAATAAATCACAGAAAAGTTGCTCTATAAATCAGGACACATCAGTTGCTTTTTTTATGTCAGTTGAATAAAATGCTAAAATCAGTACATATTCTTTGAAATATGTTTAAGGTAACATAATTTCATGTGAATTTTGCAAACTGGGGACTTGAGTCATTTTTTTAATCCCCAATTTCTGCTGTAGTGTGTGCACTTGTGGGATTAAATGAGAAAATGCAAGATGTATGGAAGTATGTCACAGTGAAACAGAGAAGACAGGAGGCTGGTTGTTGGGCTTAGCAACATACTTTCAGTACTAGATCATTGTTGCCCTGATTTTCACCACAGGGCATAAGCATACTGTTAGGCATGATATTGAATATAAGATGGAGATGGAAAAAAGGGAAGGAATGCAATTCTAATACACCATTTACTAGCTTTTCCCAGAATGGGACCAGATGCAAAAGGACAAGTTGATATGACTAAGTGAGGATGTGGGCAGCTCTGTGCACATGATTATGGTGACTGTAATCTTGACTGGCTACCACAAACTGCCTTCATACACCCTGCAGTAAGTTGGAACTGTCACATTGTAGGAGCAGAAACAAAAGGATAAGTGAATTGTCAGTTGTGCCATCCTTTTTGTTTCATGAGAGGCTTTTTGGTAGAAGGGAATAACCCCATATTGTCTGTAATTATATTTAAAGGGTCTACAGCTAGACAAGAGAAAATGACTATCAAATACATTCACTTGGTCTGCCTCACCCCACACACAGAGGAATGTTCTGTTTTCCTCTTTGATTAGTCAAGCAGAGCATAGTGTCCCAATACAGTTGTTTTTTACTGTTCTGGGACATTGAGGGCCAATGGGATGGCCGGTTTGCCTATTATTCCATCAGCCTGTACACCCACATTGGTGTGTGTGACTGTGTACACACTCAAATCAATGCATCGATACCACAGTGACCTGTCTATGAGTCATTCGGAAACCCACAAACCTTTTGCAGAGGCGGAATACAATATGAGACACTCTTTGTGTCAGTCTGGGACTATGTCCCCCATTGAACTGTGTTTGGTCAGTGCTATCAAAAGATAACATGTGTTTTTCATCATGAACTAATGAGTTTATAGTAAAAGCTGTTTACATTCTACATCAAAAATATTCAGCATATTTTACTACCTCACTTCCAACACTATCATACTAATTATTGACAAACAGAACTATGAAAATTCTCTACTACTAAAATAATGCTGACAGTATAAAAGTTTTTTTGACACAACAGTTTTATTTTATATGATGGGATGTTGTTTATTCATTTGGGGGTTTTATATTGTTTTTTGATTTGTCCAGCTGTGATTTCAGCATTGTCACCAGGATCCTTATTACATTCTGCACAGAGCAGTGTGCAGTTATATTGGAGTTTGTTTACCAGTCAAACTGGACTCTTCTGTGTTCCTATGTGATTAAAAACAGTATACATAGGCTGAATATCCTGTCAGTGCTCTTGACCAAGGTGCTGATGGAAATATGGAGTTTTTCCCTGAGTGCCTTCAGTGGCAGCTCACTGCTGCTCACTACTACTCACTTAGCTTTGCTAATGCTGATGCTAATGCTAATGCTGTGTGTATTAGGATGGGCAAAATGCAGACATCAGTTTTCCCTGTGGGGATAATAAAGTGAGTTAACCATAAACTTTAACCTTTATTTCTTATTAAACCATTGAAGCAGTTGTTTCTCTTTGCTATAGTATGGTTGTCAATGAAATTTTGAAATTAATTTTGGACAGTATGGGAAACTAAAACCAGTATACTGATAACAAGTGGTTTATCTGGTGTATTACCAAACACTTACCGGAAATACTTTGAATTTCTTCTTCATGAGATGCCCTTACCCTGTGAACATGTTTTTATACTAGGGTTCAAAGGGAGATCCCGGACTATCTCCAGGCCAGGCTTCACCAGGAGAGAAGGTAAGAATAGAGTCTACTGATCTCTCTGTACTGGTATCACTCTGTGCCTTCACTTCTATCTGTCTTCTTGATCTCTTTGAATATATTTTTCTTCTGTTGACCTGTTCATTGAACTGCCTAAAAGGCCATAATACACACAGACAAGTACTAATGAATTAAGACTTTAAAGCTGCAGCAGCAAAATTCAAGAAAAAAATGAGCAAAAGGAAAATACTCATCTTCCTTCTTCCATCTTCATCTTGTTAAAAACTTTCTGAAGTTTCTGTGTTGAGAAAGGAGAATAGCTGAATAATGTCCATGTAGTGTTGAATGGAATCTGATCACTGATTGGTAATTACAGCTCTCAGTCACATTATTTAACCCCCTATCTGTCTGAAAACACCTGCCATTAAAAAAAAAAATCTGTACCACAGATTTTCTGCATTCTTACAGTACCGGCAAGGAGGAGATGGAGATGTCTCATGTCCCCTCGGACCATTTCAATTACAATATGCTCAAAGCTAATTGTAGAATTTTTGCCTAGTGATACTAAAAATTAGGAAGCACTGCAGCTTTAATAGGACTAAGTAGTTGAATGGGTTAAATGGTTTGCTGACACAAACATGCTCACAAGCTTTTGCAAAATTTGCCCTTGTTTTGTGTCAGAGTTTTTAGTGTTTCAAGTGCTTTTCACATTTCAGCATGTCTTAAAAATGAGCAGACACAAACACAGAGACATCACAAACTGACTTTCATGCTTATAAAGGACTTTGTACAGGCTCCAGCTGTTAATATAATTCAGTCAAGTCTGAAATGTGTTCTATGTTCTGTATCTGAGAAGACTGACAAAGACATCAGCACTGATGTTCTACTTAGTGTCACAGTGTCTATGGACTCCAAAAGAGACTGTGCATGTACCCATTTTCATCTTAAAATCAGACCTTTAATTTGTGTAGATGGCATGTGTCTATGGTTATTATATTATCTCATCTCATTTCATTTTTCATCATTAATTGTGTTACCACATTTTTCAGATTATAACGCATTCTTCTGTAATGGATTTTATTACGGTTTGAGTAATGTGTGCAGTTGTGAAACACTAAGTGATACATGTTGATGCCTGAACTGTCATATTCTTTCACCAAACAATTGTCCTAGTGCCTACATTTCCTTCATGGACATTTGCAATGTGTGTGTCTTTTTTATATGTGTCTACATAGGGTGACAGAGGTCCACCAGGGCTGCCTGGTTCAGATGGATTTCCGGGTTTAATGGTAAGAGTCAATGTGTTTAACTATTTGTGTTTAAGTCTGTCAAAACTGTCTGTCATCTTGTACTCTGCCTCTTTGCATTTGCCTTTCCTCACATACATCAGCATTTATGTTGTTGCCCCTCCCTCTCAGTCAGAGCTGGCTCTGGAAGTGGCTGTAGTACTAAATAGTTTCAACTTCAGCACCATTGTCATTCATGTCAAAGGTCATCTGAGAGAGAAAAGGCACCTGATTCCAGGGCGAGGAGATAAATGATATGCACAATACCTCATGCCACCTCAGGTCAGCAATGTCATTCTGAAGGTAGAGAAATTTCCGACCTCAGCTGTCAGTCAAGAACAGTCTGTGACTTTGCATCTGTGTCAGTTTGCATATATTCACACATGCTTACTCACATCTGGAGGCATACTACAATACAGAATAATTTAATTTAAGTTCTGTGGCTTATGAAAGAAAGTGCACGGCTGTAGCTGAACTTGTGGACTTCTGACATATAACAGGCTCGCTATCTTAAAAGTAGCTTGCCCTGCTTCCCAGATTGCTACGCATGTCTTCACAGTTGTCCAGATTGTCTGTTATTGAAGCTCTGAGGCTGGTCTCCACATAGCTGGCCTTCACCTTGCTTCCCAGGAGGCCATCCCAGTGTTTGCAGTAGCTGAACCTAATATGCCCAGGACATAAACTGTGCCCCTTCAACTATTTTCAGAGGAAATGACTGGCTTGGGGCCGGTGCTCTTCACCCCCAAGTGGGCCTTTTATTGACTGTGAAGGTTCATGTGTCACAACTTCAGAAGCACACGACAGAGTCAATGGTGCCATTCAAGATAGTCTCTCTCTGCCCCAAAAAGATACTGACCTGGCCCTGACCTTGCGTTTTTAAGCTGTAAACATCTGTTGTTGATTATCATGTCAAAGGAAAAATAAAGAGGGTTAAGAGAAGAAAAGCTCTGATTTACTGAATAATAAATCTTGTTTAGTTTATAAAGTCAAAGTGCTTGTTTTACTAAATGTGGGATTTGGCTGCGGTACAAAACTGACTGTGGGTTACAATTTGCTGTCTTCTCTTCAAGGAAGGGTATCACTTTTTATCTTTCCCTTTAATGTGAATGACTTCATAATGGATGCTTTAAGGTAATCCCAGTTATGTTTACCGGTCACAATGTACCAGAAACTCACTGTTTGTCTTTACGCAACTCAACCTAAAAGTCATTAACTTGCCCTTCGACCTTAAAATTTGTACTAAAAATAAAAAAAATCATCCTTTATTGATGTGTAAAGACAACGATCTAATAAATCGAACAATCTAATACATTTAAGAAAGGCTTACTTTTACACTTTACATTGTCACTTATTTCATTGTTAGAAATAAGCTATTGGTTTAGTTACTGGTTGTGTAGAAAGGTATTCTGTGTGTTTTTCTTATTGCTGTGCTTACAGTATTTTTGTTTTGTTTCATTTTTAAGGGTCCTAAAGGTTATCCAGGGCCACTCGGGCCTCCAGGGGAGCAAGTAAGTGATGACAATGATGAGTGTGCATATTGTGTATGCATCTGTTAGCGAAAGAGTACTTACTTTTACTTACTTTTCTTGAGCTTAGCAATTTCAGTATCTGCATCGTGGACCTTTGTATTCCAATGATATTCAGAATAATAGCCCAACCAGAACAAAAACATGTCATATAACCAAATCCATCTAGTTGTTTCTCTTTGGTTGGAATAAATATGTTCTTTCTGTATGTGTTTGCTCCACATGGTGGTGACATTAGGAGACATAACAATCTTCCAGATGGGAAGGACAAAAATGATGTAGCTTTTGTATTGGAGGTTTAAAAGACATTTTATTTAGATTGTTGAACAAGTCATTGATCAAAAGAAACAAGAAACAAGCTTAAAATAAATTGTTCTAACTAGTATTCACAAGGTAAAGATAGTATTCTCTAAACTACTGATGAAATCAAAGGCTCAGAAGGCTTAAAGGCTTTGTATTACAGAGGTTAAAATTCAAAAGGACAAAACGTTAGAGATGAATATTACTTTTATTAATCATTAATTAATCATTTTATGGTTATCAACATTTTTTAAAATTTAAGTATTGACTGTTCTGAGTACACACTTTGAGTCAAAGGTGTGATCACTATATTAATTTCCTATTTAAACAGTTAGGTTGGATTTTTTTTTCAATTAGGTTAAAAAATAATTATAGTTCATATAATTACAACTACTGTATCGATGTAAATAATGTACTCAAGATAAAAACCTTAACGCTGTAAAGTCATTTTGTATACTGCAGCTACGCTATCTCAAATATTTTGTGTCACATTCTTATTACAAATGGGATATTCACACACACCTACACACACACGCACACACAGCTGCTTCCTTGTAAATCACTAACCTGTTGTATCAGTCCTTTCAGCTGTTCGCTTTAGGCAACAATTCCTTTTTCCTGATTTATTCCTTGCTGGTTGTTTGTATTTCATGATAGGAGGGCCAAAGGCTTAAACACAGTAAAATTAAACAGTTAATGAGCACCATCACATTGTAAGGCATTAACAGAGCTACAATTATTCCAATAAAATATAGAGTTAAAGTGATCATAGGTCATTGCATTAATTTTATTTTAAAGGATGGAGTTTGTCCTCATGGTCTTAAACCGTAAAAGGTGCAATTTTCATTGTAATGGAGCAGCGTCTATTGGAGCCCAAGGGTGCAAAAGGATACAGTTAATAGACAGGGCTATCTTGGTGGAGGTTGCAGGGAATGAACAGTGCTTGTTTTATTCCTCAGTTGGCAATGGTGGTAGAGCTCCGTGTTTCTCCTCTTTCACCTTATCCATCCATCTAATCTCCTGATTCTTTGTTCATTCATTCTTTCTCTCCCTCTCTGTCTCTGCTGCAGGGCATACCAGGACCTCCTGGGGAAGCTGGAGCTGCAGGTTACCCTGGCAGGCAGGTGCAGTGAAAAATGCAAAAAAAATTAATTGATCCAATTCCTTCATCAGACATGTTAGATTATTGTTTCCCCTGCCAAGGGGAAATGTTATTCACTACCTGTACACAGTATGGACAGCGTAAATGGATACAATTTAAAATGGAATTCACTTTACAATGCATTAATGAATGAAAATTATTATTTTAAACATGTTTCAAATGCAGATCTGGGATTTTTAAACTATGCGGCCCAGAGGGTGATTAAATAAAGTTAGAAATTTTCATTGCAAATGCTACACACAATGTTATCTTTTAGCTGTCTGCCTCTCAGACCCAATGTGTCTCTCTTACCTTGGTAAACTGATACTGGTCAGACCGCTGTAAGGTTTACCTCACCATAGAATATGCCCATAAACATCTTGTTGCTGTGACAATAGGTCACCCTTACAGAAGTGTTTCTTTTGTCACAGGGCTCAGCTGGGCCAGAAGGTAGCCCGGGGCCTAAAGGTGTCCGTGTAAGTATGACTCAAACACTGCTCTCATTCTGGCATCTTTACCTCAGCAGCACTCAGCTGAACACTTCATTTCCTGAAAGGATTAGGACAGTGTTAGGTCCTCAACCTTGCGCCAGAGAGTGTGCAGAATCTGAGTTGTATTTCTGACACACTACCTGATGGAGAACTGCAATCTGCTTGTGGGGGTTGGTCTGGGTTCTGGGTTGCCTTTAAAAAGGCCAACTGGTTCCTCTTACTATGGTTCATTCCTTCACACACAGGAATGCCCCAAAAACAAGAGAACAGAGGAAAGACGAAAGGGGGGAAGGCACACAAAAGTAGAAAGTATGAAGGCAGAGGGTAGGGGTTAATAGAGTGAATGAGAAAAGAGAATTAGATGAAATGTTGAAGCTCATGGAAAGTGGATAGCTGGGATTACTATGTCAGAGTGAAAGAGGGAGGGTGAAAACGAGCACTGAAAGAGTGCACTGATAAGGTGTGTGTGTGCGTGTGTGCGTTTGTGTGTGTAAGAGAAAAACAAAGAAAGAGGGATAGCATTGCTAAAATTACTCATACATGCGACTATATTCTATGACAATTAAAAGTAATGCTTGAATGCGAGAGTGCAGCATTAAAGAAGAAAATACATGGGGTACAAGTTTAGAATAGTTTTTTACTGTCAACATGTGCACGGAATAGAACAAGAGAGTGTAAGAGTTTAGCTAGAAAATATATGTTGTATGTTGTGAGGACGTAATAGCCTAGAGCTCAAGGCGTTCTGCATTTTGCACATATGTTGGATTTATTGCTTTTTGAGATGTTAGCTTACTATGCAAATCATAAAAATTTGGCTGAGTGTTTCAAGGGGGCTTTGGCAGCTATAGCATGTTCTATAATTTATGCATGTAAGTCATTAACTCATAGTGCACGATCTGTAGGTCCAGGACTGTGGCTGCTGTTTCATTTGGTGCAGCTTTCTGTTGACATACCATCAACTAGATGCCCAGTTGCAGTGGCATTGTCTGAATAATTACTCATATTGATTTAGCCTTCAGTTATCATTACAATTAGCTCAGCTGCAGGAGGTCTGGAGTATAGTTACTTAGTTGATCTATCTATGCCACCAATAGCACACGCACAGACACACACGCACACACACACAACATATGCACACACACACACATTAGAGCAGACTGGCCCTTAAACAAAAGCTGCAAGTTATATCCCACAGTATGATTAATACATTGTTATTTTTTATGGGGGGTTTTGTGGATTTTATGTGCCAGTCCAATAAACTTTATATTCAGTATGAATTATTACTTATTTCCAGGGTTTCATTGGGCTTCCTGGTGTTGCTGGGCCTCCAGGGCTTGAAGGAGAGAAAGTGAGTGATGCTTGCCAATATTAACTGCAAATTTTGTCACGTTAGAATCAGAATGGTTGATAGACCCCCACCCCCATTTATTTTCTGCTTCTTTGTAGTGTACTTACTTCATGCTTGCTGTTTATGGTTCTTGGCCAACTTATTATTCTTATAGTCTTCAATAGAAGTTTTTTGGCAGAAATATTAGTTTCATTCATTCATTTTCTGTAATTGCTGACTGCAGGAGTGTGATTTAATTTGTGTGTTGTTTATTCATTTGTTTTTTTTTTTTTTTGTTGGTTCTAGGGTGTTCCTGGTCCTGCTGGAAAACCTGGCCTGAAAGGAAGACAGGTTATGATAAACACCTGAGTTACCTGTCAATACAGTACCTGTAGAAGGTGGCAGAGATTGATTCTGTTGTATGGTTTGGGGCTAAAATGAAAAGGAAGAAGACAGGAAAAAGAAATCCAAATGTCTCCAGTACGCCACCAACCAGACACCAAAAAAGACATATATATTTGTGATCTGCATCTGTGGTGAATGTCCACTGGTTAGACAGTGCAGAGAGACATAAGACAAGAGCAATAACTTTTTGAGACAACTTAATACTATTCAAAATGTGGTGAATCACACTGCAATTTTTGATAGTGTATATATTTTGTTGTAGGCACTGCAATAGCAAGTTTGTTTAATGTGATTATGATACTGACAGTTGGAATTTTTAGGTTGGGCTCTCACGCTGTGAAAAGTTAATGTTTTAAAACAAGCCTTTGGTTCTCTGTGTTGAAGTTGCCAAGCGGGCAGGCAGCCCAGTGTCTATTTCATCTGAAGAGTTTTCTGGAACATTGCATGCTGTCTGGCTAACTGGATCATAGCCTGTGGTCCACAAGCTTGCTAATACACTGCTTAATCTCGCCTCATTTAATAAGAATTATTTTCACAGTATGGTAATGCAGAGTTTAAAGTTGGTCAACAACTTGAGGTAATTACAGGTTTAATGCTATTTGTGAAGATAGCGTCTTATGCGTGACTAAAGTCATCTACTGCCAATTGACAATACAGCTGGATAGAAGTGTCTTGATGCTTTTAAGTTAAATATTAATGTATGTGTCCCACAGGGAGTGATGGGTGATGTAGGGGAGAGAGGGCCTCCTGGTCCCGACGGAAATGAGGTGAGATCTCTTTGGTTTTCTGTGCTTTCTATCCACCTTTATCTGCTCTACCCTTTTCCTGTCTCTTTCTGCTTTTTCTCTATATCTTTTAGGCAACAGGTAAAGGTACAGTAGCTGATTCCAGTTAAACAAATGTCCTCATTGTGTTCTAAGGAAATTAGGTGTTTTACACAGCTCTTCCTTGGACGTTTGAAGTTATTGCCTAGACAACCTTTGAAATATTTTAACATTCAAAACATCAGATTATGTGCATACACAGATATAATTCTTCTTATTGGGGTCACTAAGACGTCTACCTTGATCAATGGAGCAAAAAAAAAAAAAAACTTGCTCATGCAAGTGCTTGAAGAAAATGATCACATAGTCTGACATTACTCAAACATTTTTTTCACCAAGACATAATCCCTTTAACACAAATATGTTCAGATGTTTTATCATCCCAGAGGTTGGTATATCAAACACTTACATTGCACATTTCCAATGTTGCCTCAGAAATAAGAAATGTACAGTACGGTAAGTGTCCTGTCCTGTGTACTTAGGATGTTGCTGTGATGTTTCACAGGGCCCTGTTGGTGGAATTGGCATAAGCGGCTTTCCTGGTCTGAGGGTGAGTATCATTTGTTATGATTTTTTTCAATAATACATTACATTTCCATTATGTAATAGAAACAATGGTTGATCTGTCATCCATTTGGTTGGCATGCTTGTCTCTGTGTTTCCCTGTCTGAAATTGCTGTCTGTATTTTTTTTTTTTTTAGTTTGTTTCTTTTTAGTGATTAAACTGGGATTTGGTGGATGTTAATTTATTAGCTGCAAGCAATATCTGCGTTGGATTTATCACAGCATTTGAACTACACTATGACTGTTAGTTCAATTTAGGGGATAGTTAGGCCTGTAGCAGAGCTTTGTTGATGGGAATACATAAACATTCCACGGAGACACAAAGAAATCTATCATAAATGGATCAATGTTCAAACCAAAACAGCGTTACATGATTTAATACTGCTATATTTATGGCTGTGAGTGGTTTAGTCTATAGCAAGACAGATGTGTGGAGTGTCAGTCATAAATGGTTTTGCTTAAATCCTGCAATAGTAAGTTGCCTAAAGTAACTGGTAGAACAATTTGTCAACTGCTCCTCTTTAATCATGCATATTAATAACAGTTCAATCTTTGGTGCATAATGATGGCTCTGTATACAGTAATGATAAGGATATTTAGGTTTTTTTGTCAGAGGTTGACCTGTTTGTCTTCTGTTGTTGTAGGAACAGTGATTAGCTCTGTAGCCCTAGAGTTCATATAGGCTTTGACCAAGGCTGTTAATGTTTGGTCATTGTGACATTTTGTGGAATTACTGGAGAATTATAGAGACATTATTAAACTTCAGTGAGTTAACTCCATAACCACCTCAGAAACTGTCTTGCCACTGTGCTGAGAAAAACCATAGAGCCCGTTGTCATCACACTGATTATCCTACAGAGGGTAAGAAGTCTGGGTTTATAGAGGTCATAGTAACATCCGTTTGCTCATGTCAACCAAATAGAAACAACTTTATGAAACAAGATTTTTCTGCCATCATTACAAGCTTCATTTACTCCAGCTTGCTGTCCTCATACCACAGGGGATTTATTGGGGTGCTTGAAGGGTTACTCTGAGCGGTGGTAGACACATCTGGATTGATGGAGTTTCTTTAACCTTTACCTAGGCTGCTGGTTGTAATTCAGCTTTACTACCCAAGCTACTGATTTTAAGTCAGCTTTACTACTGACACATTCAGCCAAGAAACACACTTCTGTAAGCATTTTGTAAGCATTCACATGGATTCATTGCTTTTTTCCAGCTTATTGGTTAAGTCAGAAGCAGTTTTCACTCCTACCTTGGAACTAATTTTGACAGAAGCCTCTCTTCACTTCTACTCCCTTTCCTTTAAGCCTTCCTATCTCAGAATGAAAACAAAACCTGAAAGTGCAGATGCCTGGATTCCTTATTAAAAAAAAAAAAAACCTCCACAGCATAAAAAAATATGTGCTTAGTTCCAAAACCTGTGTTTCATTTACTGTGTTTATTCAGTATGCATGTGAATGGTACAGAGTGGTGCTTGCACATGGAGATTTCCATCAGAAAGTCAGTACTGCTGACATAGTTATTATAGTCACAATATAGATAGCCTTATTCCTGTTTGTAAAGGGTACGGTTTTTAGTCACACCCATTCTGGCTTTTTCCATCTAGCCTTGGTCAATTAGATTTTGTGGTGAGGCTGTGGTGAGCAGGGCAAAGCCTAGACCAATACCAACTGAGCAGCTACAGCACCAGAGCAGCTTAGTGCTAAATTATGTTGTGAAAACCTGGAATGTTCTCAGTCAGAAACAGCTGATAGTGTCCATGTCAAAATAATAGAAGAGATCAGAAAAACTTGCTCTAAAGAATGCCATTCAGTGTGAGCCAATGACCTTTGCCCAGTTTTGGAACTGTGTGTATGTGTGTGTAATATGTAAGTTCCATTGTGAATGTCATTCTCTCCACAGGGGGATCTGGGGCCTGAGGGACCTCGAGGATTGGCTGGTCTGGTGGGACCTCAGGTAGGCTAGACATCAACTTCTGCAAGTGCTCTAAGTTTTAGGGAAATAATGATTGTATATTCCTATATCATAAATATATTATTACCAGGTTATCATAAATATGTTTTAATCATCTAGGTAAAAAAAAAAAATAACCAAACAATGTTCTGTACACTGCCTGCTTCTCACTTTAAATATGAAAGTACATGAACCTGTCTTGTCTCCTGTGAATACATGCTGTAACATTTGGTGTGTTCATCATATCCTGATCTTTTTCTTGGTAATTATGCCTCCTTATTTCTTCTTTTTTTTTTTTTTTTTTGTTCCTTCGCCATTTCCTTTCTGTGGCAGGGCCCAGCAGGACGAGCCGGCCTGCCTGGATTGAAAGGTGATAAGGTGATCTAAATATTTATATTATTGCAGAGTATCTGTGTGTAATGTGTCAGTAGTCCAGTTTCCATAAAGGAATGTTTTACAGTATCACGTTGAAATGATCATAGCATTCGTGCTGCAGCTGAAACAAAGTGAAATTGAAGATCATAGTAGAAGGTGGAGTATGGCAGCAGAACTCAGCACTGTTAAATATTGATGTTCCAAATTCCAAGTCAGGTGTGCAGTGTCTTTTCTTTGTAGTCAGTTGATTTTGAAGCCAATTTTGATTGTTAGTTCCCAAAGTGTACATGAGTTGTAATGTACAGTTGGGGTTGAAGGAAAATTCCATATATCTCGGAAAAATTATTTCAAGCTGTTTAAAAAAAAGTAAAATAAAATAGTACAAGTATAATTTAAATTAAATCAAACCAAATATTATTGTGTATGCGAAACAGTTGATTCTGAGAAAATATTTTAAAAAAAATACATGGAAATACAAAATTCTCTTTTCTGTTCTGAAATTTCACACAGACAAAATAAAATGGTAAAGTGAACAAACAGTGAATAAATATTCAAATTAGATGTTTCAAAGCATGTCAGCAATGTATTTGCAAACTTCCAACCTCTACTACATAGGATATTGTATGTGTTGAGCTGTTCTGGTATTGTGATGAGTGTGGCAGGTTCGTGCCTTGTTATATCTCTATATGATACTGTGAAATTCAGGGTGAAGTGGGCCAAAGAGGCGAACCAGGAGAGATGGGGTACCAAGGGGATAAGGTACGTCTCCTCTCACAACTGTGGGTAAAGTTGAATTACATTGTATTAGAAAAACGTGATGGTAAATTCAGTTAAAAATGCATTCTACAGGTGTGAAAATACTATTACTTTCAGTAATTTATACAGGATTGTAAAAAAGGTTTTGTCTGGAGCTAATCAATCTGGACCTGATTTAGCATTTAGAATTTCTGCTTAAATCTAAACTGCTTAGGAAAAAAATACATTGCAGTTACCTAATCTTTTTGTGATATTTTATGTTTTTGCTAAATTATTTAAAGATTATTCAAAGGATTTACATAAACCAAAGATACATGTGTATTTAAACAAATGTAAAAGTTTTTTTCATTAATCATATGAATCATATTTACTATGTAATTAAGATTTTGTACACATAGACATCTGGAATTACACTGCAAATGTGATATGGAAGTTGATGAAAAAAAATCACATGCACAGAGAAGAAAGTGAGTGATTCCACTTTGAGTTATTTTTGTTTCTTTTAGGGTGCCATTGGTGTGCCTGGTCCTACAGGTCCAAGAGGAAAACCGGGTCCACCGGTAAGTATTTATTTGTGGGTATTTCTCTGGGCAGGCACAGATGCGTGCTGAGATACTACACTAGGTGTATTTATTTGGATATGTGCAGGAGTGTGTGTCTATGACCGTGTAATTTTAACAGTATGAGAATGTTATTCTGTTTACACCATCACTAGTGTGTGTGTGTGTGTGTGTGTGTGTGTGTGTGTGTGTGTGTGTGTGCGTGCGTGCGTGT
>JAPQRP010000020.1:4484181-4512404 GCA_037367295.1 Apogon hyalosoma
ATTATCAAGAAAACATGGAAAATGGATAGATATCAGCTCTGAAATTAAACTGTTATGAGCTATTTTTGTTGTTATCAATTGTTGTAAATTGAAGAAAACAAGGCTGGTGTAAGAATTTTTTCCGTGACTGTATATAAAATTCCTGGTCACATTTCCAAGAAATAAAGAGATACTGAATCCACTAGTAATTATACAGTATATACCAATAAACTGGATTTAACGGATGCAAAGACATTAGAGACAACACATCTTGATTACATGAAGCATTGTATCCAGTATGCACTTAATGATGGTGATCTGGTACAAATCAATGAATCATATCACAGATTGCATGATGTACGTGCTGGAGAGGACATGCATAATATCACATATTTACTGTTGGTTAAGTACCACATTCATATTTTGACATTCATGTTTAGGACACAAAAATAGTCTCATTGCTTGTTTTCTAACTTTGGTTTTACTTTCCTTTGAACCTATTACAAATCCGCTTCTGTGATTAGATTATGTTATAGCTCTTTAGATATAAACGTCAGTTCCCATCATTCTGTGCTGTTACATTTAGGCTTAATAAGTAAGAAGCAACAAATGTTTGCCGTCCCATGCAATAAGGTTACTGTATGTCTGTTCTGTTTAACAGCTTTTTTCTAATTTATTATCTAATTCCTGTGCCGGTAGCAGGGCAGGATGGCGACAGAAATCTCTGTAATTACAGGAAGCTAACCAGCACACTGTTTGATGTTTTCTCCTTGCAGGGAGAGAAAGGAGACATGGGAAATGTTGGAAAAATTGGACCACAAGTGAGTTGCTTTCACACTTGTAATGTACAGGACTGACATTAATTAAGAGCCATCCTGCTGTGGATTAGTAGCTTTTCATTGAATCCTTCTGTAAGTGTGTTGTGGAGGCTGTGCTGTAACTTTTATTAGTGCCAGTTCCTGGGCTTAGATGCCCTAATAGTACAGTGTGCTTAAAGTTAAATATATACCATGTGGTAAATGAAATCCTCAATATAAAGAGATATGCTTCGCGACGTTTTAGTGTTACCCTGACCCACTTTTAATTCTGGGAGAAAATTGGATCCTCTCCACCCTTCAAATAATGTTTTCATCATAAAATTGGCAGAGGACTCAAGTAGAACAGAGGGAACACCAGTCATACAGTATTTCCTCTGTGGAAGTGACCTCATTTGGGTTGCATGTTTCTTTATGGTTCAGTGTCTGCCAAAGTGTGTTTGATACTTGTTGTTTCCCAAAAATGATAAGTATGATGCAGGTTGTCAGTGTTTTAATCACTTTTGGAAACATTTTTTGTTTGTTTTTATTCATCAAGTGGCTTCGCAAGTTTCCCAAACCATATGTGTTGCGATTATTTTTAAATGAGCCAAATAATGACAAAATCTCATTCTGTTTTATGTCTTACACAATCCTTTATCCTACATGTCTGGTGGAGTGTTGGGACATATTTTCCCTTTGAAAAATCTTCATCTGCACACAACTGCTCTGAATATCCAAAGTATGTTCTTCCTTCCCGGGGCCCCTTAATGTTAATATTTGCATTCTGTGCATAGTGGAGGCAACCAAGCAGGCCTTGTTGGACTGCTGCAGTGCACATATGAGAGGGATTAAGCAGTTACAGAGTAGAGAACCCTTTGAAGCAAAGACGAGCTATGGGGCTATGCAGAGAGTAAAAAACTTTAAAACATATGGAGGCTCTAATGAATGCCATTACATCACTTTCCAAATAAATTACACTGGTAAGACTGAAGAAAGTCTGTTGCTGACTAGTGCAGGTTAACACAGGGTCAATGCAAAGAGACTTCGGGTAACCTATTACCATAAGGCCTCCCATAAACTGTTTCAAGTTAAATTTTACAGGAGTGCTTTACAATGTACTGACTTTTAGCCAATTAAATCAACTGCTAAGCGTGCTATTAGTGTCACCTTTTAGTCCAAAACTATAAAGATGTATATCAGACCTCAAACTGTTGGAGACAACCACAGGTGTCCTTTGGAATAAAGGTTCTATGTCAACCTCTGGGCTTTGATTTTCATGTGTTAGACTTACATAACATGTGTAGGAACATTTATGCTCCTCGCACTATGTGAGTTTGGCATATGTTAGTGCTGTACCGTGTGTCATTTCTAACTGTGAACTTAATGGTTAATGCAGTACTTTTCAGCCCAGGTTGTGGCTAACCCCTTAGAAAATAGATCACGGTGGAAACACTGTAAAAGCTCCCATGTGAAGACCTTGTCATCTGGAAACCACTTTTAAACCATTTCCTAATGCTAAATGGTACAGAGTACCACGTTGCCCCACTTCATGTCCCAATTAAGGGATTTGAAATCAATTTAGAGACCCTTTTCCCATGCCTGCAGGCTGCATCCCCTCACAGACACTCTGCTACTAATCCACTGCTTAACTGCCTTATGGGAATTAGGTGATGATACACGAGTTACACTTTGAGACTGTCAGCATTTTAGTCACAGTAAGTTAAGGAAAAACAAATGAAACAAATCTTAGTGTGTGCATAGTGTTCTGCTTCTTTTTTGAATCACTCGCTTTGTCAACCTGTCACATTAAACTTTGAGCTTTATGTCTATATGCCTTTACCCTTTTATTTTGTCTTTTATAGCTACTGTAAAAAAACTAGAAAGGTAAAGAAGACCTAAAGCTTTTAAAATAACAGTTCATGAAGAACAGCTTGTAGCACTATAGAGTGATTAAGTGACAGTTAAAACAGCAGCCATAAATATTGTCAACTAACTAAATATATTATTGCGCAAAGATGGAACACAGCAATGGAAAATGGACTTCACAACCGCCAACAGCCACTGTCTGACTGCTCTGGCTTTTGTATTTGGTCAGACAGAAAACAGTCTTCAGTGGGACTGTCATACAATAGGAATTAATAAATACATTAATATAAAAACCTTGCAGTCCATTTAAATTAAATGCTTATGGTAGTATACCGGATGCATGCTTGTGTGTTGTACTATATTACCTCTGTCCTCTGTTCACTACAAATTGTTTGTAATTCTAACTTAATGTCAGGCATAGATGTGATAATTTTATCATTTTAGTGCATTTTTAACCAAAGTAAAGAAACATATGACAGGGCACATGAAGTACTGGTGCTGGTCCAAGTTTCAGGTCTACTTGGCCAAGTGTTACAGGAGCTCTAAATTCTCCAAGGAGAAGCTGGCACTAGTCCAAACCACAGCCCCTTTTCCAGCCATCTGATCTGGAAGTGGTTAGGCTCCACTGATAACTCACATTTACATTAGGTTTCCCCATGAAGACTCCTGTACTAAGTAGTATGTATCTTCTTGGATCCATCTATCATAAACATTACACTGTGAAATTACTATGCTCCTATTCCCCATGCACCAAAATTAATGTTATTCTTGCCTTCGGCCAAGAGCATAGTTGAGTTCAGAGATATCAAATAAAGGACTCGCAGGCATTTGAAAGATTTAAAAACTGCAGCTCTGTAGGTCTTTGTTCATTTATCCTTTATTATTATCATTTTGCCTTTGCCAAAGCAAAAGCTGATTCAAATAAATTTGATAATAAAATGTACTTATTTTTAGTAATAAAAACCAGGCTGCCAGTGGAGTTATCGTGTGAATAAATCAGAATTTTCAAATGAGTTTGTATGTCAAGTCAGCAGACCTCCTTTTTGCCTCTCGCACGTATTACTGAACAAGAACAAGAGTTCAGAGAGCATCTCTGAACTCTTGCAGTCCAGGTGTCATGACAGGTTGCAAGAAACTTAACAATGAAAGATAATTTTTAGCTTGTGAGACAGACTGACTTTCTCTACTTTTCTGTACCACCCACACTCTCCAATTCTCCTCTCCTGCTCTAGGGTCCAGTCGGCCTGATTGGGATAGCTGGGGTTATAGGAGTTCCCGGTGAAAAGGTAAGGAGTGTGCTTCTCTATCATTAGGCTGTCAGTCAACATCAGGTGGTTGCTTTTCACCGGCAGACCCCCATAATTAGGCGTGTGTTAAGCAGCAATGGCTGGAAGCCCCAGAGGGGCCAGAGTACATGCTTAGATAAACACTCAACACACTTCACATCCACATCAATAATAATAATGTCAAAGCCATGTCACCAGCGCTGCCTCTTAGCCACCTGCCTGACCACTGAGGCAAGTAATATGGAGATAAATGTCTTAGAAAATTACAGTAGCTAACACTCCTCTTAAGATAAATTGGGTTCAGATAAGTAAAATATATTTACCCCCATTACTATCTTGAGCTATGCTGACATATTATATTACAGCAAATAAAAATCCATCGTCATATTAACTCTGGTTGGAGAATCTATCACACTGGCACAAGCCACGTAAAAGCTCTTTTGGTGCTAATTCTACTCATACTAGAAGGTTCTCTGTGGCCATACTGCTACAAAGATTTTGCCACCTATTCGGATGTTGATTTGTGGCAGGTTATCCCAAAAGATGTTTAATTTTTCTTTTTGCTAACACTCCCTTTTGTTTCCTCTCTCCTAACCACTTCTACTTTTCCTTACTATGCAGAATCCCCCCGTGTGTCAGAACATGTTCTTGTGATAGGAAGCTGTCTGCTTGTCAGACTTGTGCTTATCCTCTGCCTGCTCTTATTCAGAATCCTTCTCCTAGTTCAGTCTGTCAGCACCAGTAATACCCTAGCACCCTACAAAATTCCTTTCACATTATATACTATGAATACACATTTACTATTTCAATATCCCCATTTCATTTAGATGTGTGTTTCCAATATAGAGCCTTAAAACTATTCTGCTCATAATGTATCTCTTTGAGTGGAAGGTCATAAATGTTACACTGTTAAAGGTGGATTATACCATCACTGTCATAAGTGGTTACAGGGGTTAAAAAGATGACCTAGCTAACTTTACAGCTCACCCAGTGTTATCTTTGCCTTTAAGACACTCCACAGTGCCACCAACTGAGTTTTAAAGTACCTGCTCTCATTAAAGTCCACTCAACCAGCTGTTACTCTAACCTTCTGCTTTAAAGAAGCCACTCTCCAGTTTCAAGGCTCTTTATTAGTAAAAAGGCAAGTGAATTTGTCTTTGGGTCTTTCTGTCTTGCCCTTTTAGGTTGCAATTTTAATGATTCTCACTCTCTCTTTATGTTACTTCTTTTTTCCCAGGGTGACCGAGGACCAGCAGGTCCAACAGGACCAGTTGGGGAGAAGGGGCCAAGGGTAAGTACAGTCACTAAGAATATATATCACTGAGCTCTGCTTCTTGTCTGGGAGCTGGTAAACTCCAGAGCCATATATTGAAAAAAAAAGTTTTCTAAGAGTTGAGCAAAGCAACAGCAACCTACATGGCAATTCCACATGCAATTCAGTCAGCTAATGTCTAAAGGTGATCAACATAAAAGTAAATTAGGTTTTGGCAGACATTATTTAGCTGCAAGGATGGTTTTCTGGAAATGGAAGCACAGTCACTGAAAGTATCTATAAAGTAACTGTACTGTCTACATTGTGTGCTTTGTTGCTAAAAATCTTGTTAAAATTGATTGGTTTGAACATTTTTCATATTGTAATTTTTGGTCAGAAACTTTCACTAAACATCATGTGACTGCAAGTAATTTTTCAAATTAATAGCTTAATACAGATAAAGATGAATTGTATTGATCCCAGGGGAGAAATTCACTGTTAATAGTTGATTAGTTAATAGTTGTAACATCTGTCTCTTTTAACCACATTACTTGAAGACTTCACATGTATATTCTGCTCTTTGCCTCTGAACTTATTAGGTCCTTACTAGCTTTGGCTAATTTCAGTTCCTCCTGGCAGACTCCAATCTCTCCCCCGGGATCCAACAATTTATCTTGAAGCAATGTCATTTTTAAACAGTTGTGTGTTTGATATACCACTGCCATTGTAATTGAGGGTTCATGTGTGTTTCACCTGAAAATAGAAAGAAGAAATAAAAAAAAGAAGAAAACACAAAGAAAAATACATTTTAGGGACATGCTTCCTAGTGTCAAGCCCAGAATAAATTAAGAAATCAAAGTCACACTATGGAGTGAAGTTTGTGTTATTTAATAGCCTAGAATCACAAAGCACAAATTTGTTTCAAGGGGCTTTGTAATCTCTGTCGTGTACAACACCATCTGTCCTCAACCCTTGGAAACTTCCAGGATATTTGGTCTCGCAGTGAATATAAAGCATATCATCACAGCGCACTGTCAGTGGACTCAAATTCTAAGGGGATTTTCTTTGACCAGCAACACTTCTCTGTTCTTTCAGTGTTGCAATATGGTGTGGAAAAAATGTATTAAGATGTATTTGTTGGGTACCGTAGCAGACTAATTTTGCAGTTAAATCCAACTCACTGCTGTGGAAAATGTGTTTGGAAGAAAATACATCTGACACTGTTGCTGTACCCAGAGGAAATACTGCTACAGTCCAGCGAAGAAGTATTTCTGCTTTCGAGTGTAACACTGACTGGGTCCTTAGAGAGAGGCTGGCCTGCATCCTTCACTATCCCAGGGCCTTGGACTAACTCCATGTCTGTGGCTTTGGGCCCTGCTCTTGACCTAGCTGGCTGGCAGACTGGCCTGCAGGCTGACTGATTGGCTGGCTGGAAGAACGGATGACTAATTTGGTGGCTGGCTGGCTGAATAGTTAGATGATTGGATCACTGTGTGTGTTTCATTCTGAGAGAAAGCTTTGTGACTTATGTAAGGAGTTGTGATTTGTGTGAACCAGTTTGCACAGTTATGTAGCCACATTAGCAGGGAGTATCAGTTCTGTTCTGGTGACTTAGGGGTGTTTCATTACAGATTATAATGATGCTGACATGAAGTTCTGTTTCTGTTTAAAGTGGATTTTCAGGGATTAGATTTTCTGGCAACTCTCACATTTTGTCTTTAATGACTTTCTTTGTTAATGTGGCACTGTTACTTTGTGATTAGTGCAGGAAAGGGCTGGAGGGGGTGAGTAGCATTGTGACAAGAACTGTAGTACCAAGTTTTTTTCTTGAGAATCTGGATCGCATTCTAAGACAGTTAAGTTTGAGAATTTAATTCTACATAGCATTTGTAATCCTTTCCAGTTACAGATGTAACCAGCTTTAACTGCACCGTCATGCACTGCTGCTGCTGCGCTGTGTCTCCACACTAGCCATTGTTGCCAATGCTGAAGCACTAGTCCAAAAACGTTGGACAACTGCAGCTATGTAATTGTTACCACATTTTCAAGTTATGCAGCAGATGCCACTGAAGGACTGTTTTTGTGACACTGTTTCTTCTTTACCTTCTAATGCTGTTCATCATTTGTGTTTTGCTTCAAGGGCTATCCAGGTTTACCAGGAAATCCAGGAGACATCGGCATGCAAGGCGCACCTGTAAGTGTAGAATCACCATCACCACAGTGTCATACCAAGCAGTAATACTTTGCATTGATATATTTATGTGTAAAATCCAAAACTTGTGTCTTAAAAGTTTAACACTTTTACACCCTTCATAGCTGAATGATTGAAGAACTGATGAATATTCTCCTTTATGACCTTTTGCTGAGAAATGCTTTGTTCTCTTTGCATTTTAGTTTGACCCATACACACATCAGTTTTAATCAGTTTGAATTTAGTTTTAATCTGACAAGGCTTGATGCATTTGTCTGTGCAAAATATTGTAAATTTTAATGGCAAGATCAATTTCAGCTTTAACTAAGCTGGAGAATCCTTTGGGGGAGGGTTTTTTTTTTTTTTTAATTTTATTTACAGACTATTCATATTTACCACAACACTTTGAAGTTGTTGTTTCTCTTAGATGCATGTTGTCGATGTCTCCTTTTTTAGGGTCCTCAGGGACAGAGGGGTAGTCCAGGCATAGCTGGACCAAAGGGCAGGAGGGTAAGAAGTCTCTTTACCTATAGACGTTGTGTTGTGTTACCTCTTAATATGTCCAGAATTTCTGGCTACTCCATCATCCTTCAGTTAAGAGTGAGACCATGAGAGTTTCACCTGTCATACCAGCATGTCATGAAACATCCGTTTAATATCACAGCTCCAGATTTTATGGCATTTTAAAAATGAGTGTTTGTACTTACATTTGGCTTCTTTACAGGTATACTTACAATTGTTTGATGAGCCCCAAGAATCTCATATTAAAAGACACTAATGTCAAATGTTAAGATGTGGCAATACTTGTGAGACACCATGTGGTTGAGCAGTGAATGACAGCAATAGATTCAGATTGTTGAGTTTTAGCCTCCTGACATTTGACAGAAATTCATTTTGTAACTAATCAAGCAGTAACAGAATAGAATAGAATAGAATAGAATAGAATAGAATAGATCTTTATTGTCACTGTCCCAGGAACGATGAAAATCAGTTTATCAGCTCAGTTCAATTTAGCAGTAAAACACTTAGTGCAAAAGGGACTTTATAAGAAAAATATTCCATGGAGTATTAAGAAAAAGTAGGAATGTGCAATCCTTCAGAATTAAATATTAAAACACATATGCTACCAAACTACTACTAGAACTTCTGAAATGAACAAAATATACTAAAGAAATATGCAAAAGCTAACTCTATACTACAGATAAGAGGTATGTACAATGAGTAGGATATATATAGGTAGTAATGTGCATATGTTGGGCTATTGCACTGAGGTAGGGTGAGTATTGCACTGTCCATTACTCTGGGGGTGGAGATTCTTCATTTTGGGGTGGGGGCACACATTTAACCACTTGTCGGTAAAAACTGTGCTTGAGTCTGTTTGTTTTAGCTTTTGACATGCATCTGACAGCATCTGATCTGCAGTGATTTCATTGCACAGACCATAACAACATGAGAAACTGTTAGATATCTGAACAGACAACTTGGAAATTATAGCAAAATTTGTGTAGGGATGTTGAAAGCAAAATGTCACTTTATAGGTTTTGTCAAATGATAGAATATATGTAAAACAGGTTCTAGATCAACTCGGTGAGTGTAAATCATCCAGTTATTATGTTTAAAGATTTTAGTTCAGATTTACCTGCTCATAAACAGTCTAGACCAATTAGCACTGTCTTATTTTGTTAACCTTGTTTGTGAACTTCCATTGCACAGAAGGAACATGTACCTGCCATGGTGCTATTTTTAGATGAAGGTTAATCACTTGTTGTTGCGTTGATTAGATGCAGGACATGTATTGAAGTGTTTGACCTTGAAAAAGTCAGTGTATTATCTGAACAATGAATTTCCTTTGTACTTGCAGTTTTTATACTTGTGGTTTATGTAAGCTGTAGGAAAAATGTTTTGTAATAATGTTGATGATACATTCATTTTTTGCATTTTTCCAGAAGGGTTACTACATTATATTACATAATATGATCCTAAACCACTTGATGCTGACAGTGACAGATTATACATTGCAATAGTAGCGGTCACTTCCAAATCTTTCCAAAAGTAGTATGACTTTGGTCACAGGCGGAACTTGGAAAAAAAAATATAAAGCCAGGTTTATCTGCCTGGAATCTCTGACGAAGCACAGTCACCTGATAAGGAAGGGAGTCGTAAGTCAGAGCCAGAGGCACAGACAAAATAGCAGCAGATGGAGATTCACCAGAGGTAGTCATATAAAGGAAGCAACAAGATGGAAAAGACAGATAGGCTAATATCAAAAGAGGACTCAAAAGAGCAGACAAAGGAAAGCAGGAGGGTTTTTGGTTGCATTTACAGATCTTTATCTATCACTACCTGTGTGGTTGTGTAGCAGGGCTGGGAAACCTTGGAATATTTGTAGGAGCAGCTGGAACCTCGCACAAAGAATACAGACTAATTACTTTGTTGTCCGAACTGTCAACATTTCCATTATTCTTTGATGTGTATTCTGGTTGTATTTGTCATTATTTTAAATGATTTTCATCATATGTCTCATGTTTTTTAAGGGACCAGTGGGTCCAGATGGCCCCCTGGGAGAACCAGGTCCTGAGGGTCCCAAGGTAAACACACACCCACCATGGAGACAAAAACTTTATCAAAATTTAGATTTACACTCTACACATGTGGAAATGGAATGAATATGTTGAATTTGCATGAAACCTCTCCTCCTTTCTGTATAACATTCATCTAAACTCACAAACACTGTTGTTGTCAATTAGAGTTTCTGCTCTGGTTTATTCATTAGAATAGATCTTTATTGTCACTGTCACAGGAACAGTGAAAATCAGTTTAGCAGCTCTGTTCTGTTAAGCAGCAAAGAGACGTAGTGCAGGAAAGACTGTATAAAAATAATGAACAAAATACTGAGAAATGTAGGCATGTGCAAAAAGCTACCAGATAAAATATTAAATATACATATACTACTAAAGTACTACTAAAACTATTGAAATATACAAAAGCTAACTCTGTACTACAGATGAGAAATGTGTACAACAAATAAGGATATTTGCAGGTAATGTAGGATATATACAGGTAAGATTAGGAAAACAAAGTGCATGTGTTACTCTTTGCATTGACTTAAAAAATGCTATATTTTGTTTCTAATCTCAAGTGTTGACCTCAAATAGCAATGTTCCAAGTCACTCATCAGATGGATGTATTTTCTGTTTTCTGTCATCACCCATTTCTTTAGTCATTCCATTTTTGCCCACATTCTTTTGTCAGCAATTCTGCTGTCTACTACAAAGTCCTATACTTTATTTATTTGTTTGTTTTCAGGGGGAAAGGGGTGACATCGGGAAAAAAGGCGAGTCAGGATTCATAGTAAGTAACTAGTGTACTGTACACTGTTGAAGCCTCCAACCCCCCAACTAAAAAAGGATGGGGCAACATGGAATTTTGATTTGTATTTCATTGTAGACAGTATAAACACAATATTTTTCCTATTTTGACTGGTCATTTTATTTATTTTGTAAGGGGGTCATGTATCAGTGTATAAGCCAGTGGTCATTCCTGGCATTCAAGCCTACAATGCATTGCAAAAATGTTTGAATAGGGGTAATTTAGGGCGAGTAATGAATTAAAATGAGTAAATAACACTGTCACCAAATCATTGCTATGTTGATTTGTTACAAAAGCAGCGTCCAGGAAGGTGTAGTCCTTTAGAAATTGTGGTTGAGGATCGTCAGTTTATTAACAAATGTGTCAGGAGATTATTGAAATATTCAACAGTAATGTTAAATATTGCAGATAAGAAGGGATTTGGATCTTTCACCCCCTACAGAAGCAGAACATAATTAAATGATTCAAGGAATTTGAGGGTATTTCAGCACGTGAAGGCTAAGGCTCTAAGTGTAAGCTGACCAACTATGATCTGCAATCTCTCAGGCAATGATGCTTCAGGAGCGGTCATCTATCTAGCTGATAGAAACACATGCTGTAACAAACGTTTGTCAACCACTAGAAAATGAAGTTCCATCTGCCAGTTAAAACTTATCTTAAATAAAGCCTTATCTTGCCTGTTTCCAGAAGGGTTGTCAAGCTCCCTGGGCTCAGATGTATCGGGCATAGACTATCTCTCAGAGGAAGTGTGTTTTATGGTCAGAAAAATCAGTATGTTAAAGCATTTTTTGAAAGAAATTCCGTGATCTCAAAGAGTAGAAGTATAATTCAGATTGTTACCAGTAATAAAGCCAGAAACCAGGGTCTGTTATAGCCCGGGGTTGTATCAGTGCATAAGGCAGGGGTCATTTGCGCTTCTTCTGTGATGGCACCCGTAAAGTTGAAAAGTACATTGAGAGTGTTGAGGAACACATGCTGCTTTCAAAGGGACAACCTTCCCAGAGACACCCATGTGGAAGTTGACAAGATAATGTAATAAATAAATAAAAATCTGCACATGTTACTAATGCATGTCTGAAACACAAATGTTATAATGAATACCTGCATAGTTCCACGTGTTAAGACAGGGGAAGGGTGGGACAAAATTCAGCCTGAAATGCTTAATCAAATAGTGTTTTCAGTCTCTAAATGTTGTTTAAGTGTTATGAAAAGAAATGGCAACATTTCAAGACTCAAAGTTTAACCAGGTCATATTGGTTAGAAAACATACAAACAAGACAAAACAAAAACTCTGCAGGTTTTGACTCATATTCCAGTCCCAGACTCACCTCCAAGTAAATGAGGAGACAGGTCTGGCTGTGCACGAATAAATGAAGTAAATGCCAGCTGATAACATATTACCAAATCGCGGGCCCCATTTGTACTCAAAATTTTCCGTTAAAACACCTTCTGACTGATAAATGGTTCAGATGCTATAAAAGTTTTATGTATAACACATGTCATTCCTGGCTATAGGCTCCAGGCTCTTAACAAATGACAAGGTAATGTTATATCTGCCCTCAGTTATCTCAAGCCAAGAGTAATCACTGTCATTACAAAAGGCATCATCCTGTGGGATCTGGGTTAACAAGCACATCCCTTTTGAAGATGCGTGGAAAATGCATTACCACATATAATTCCAAACATCACCCATATCACCCTTAGGTCATTGTAAACACTCGGTGGGCTTTTCAACGTGTTTATTTGCAGACTGAGCCTTTGTCTTCTCCCCCTGTATCAGGTTATACCAAATGCAATAACTAAGTACCTCTGCCAGCGTGAGGAAACCTGAGCTAGGTTTCCTGGGGGGGGTGGCATGATAAAAGTAAATTTTTATGCCGCATCAAACTGGTCTTCCTGAGTGAAATGAATTCCAGCTTCAAATGTGTACATGATGGTTTGTTTAAATAGATATTTCAATGTCGGCTCCAGTTATCCAAAAATGTTCATACAAATATCAATTGTGGGCTCATAAAGTGTATATACAGTATATAGCTACGTCCTATATACAACCTTTGAACAATATAGATAAAAATATAGTGTCATAGTCAGCCCCTCTAAAAGCAGCTGTCATCAGATATGTTAGATCAGTTTCAGTTTATTTCAAATATGCAACAAAACAACAAAATAATCTTAGTGCCTACAAATAAAACAGATTTGAAGAAAACATGAAAACTTTTACATAGACATGAAAACATAAAATGACTTCACGCACATATTCAAAAAAGAATGGGAGGAAGTGTAACTTATTTAATCCTACCCCTTCTTCACACAACAATCAATCATTTAGCTTCCTATCCTTCCTATAAGGCTGTACAAAAAATCAACTCCCTTGGATCTTTTTGTAAATTGTCAACTCCAATTGTCATTTTCACAAAATACACATACATACAGTTGCGGAAAAAAAAATTAGACCACCCCTTGTTTTCTTCAATTTTTTTGTTCATTCTAATGCCTGGTACAACAAAAGGTACATTGGTGTGGACAAATATAATCATAAGAGTTTAATTTCAGAGCTGATATCTATCCATTTTCCATGTTTTCTTGATAATAACCAAAATCAATTCAGTTCTTACATCAATATCTATGGCGTTGTACTGACAAAAACAGGGCTTTTAGGCATTCCATGTTTTGTTTTCTGTCTGTTTTAGTCACATGATACACACAGGAGTTAGTACTGGATTGCATAATAAATAATTAAATGAAGTGAACAAAAACGGCAATCAGTATTTATGTTCCAAATGGTTTCTCAATGTTTAATCAATTGGTTTCATTTCAGCTTCATTTTAATATTGATTTACTTTCTTTGAAGGGTAAAGCCGGCAGTCCAGGAGAGAGGGGCCTCCCTGGGAAACCTGTGAGTAAAGTTTGGCCTATCATTATGTTTTTCTGGTGTGTTTCTTTTCAGAGCTTTAATTATCCTCTTAATTCTAGTAAGAAACATCACTACAGGTACCGCAACAAACAGACTTGTAAACCATTCCCACATCCTGTTTTTACCAATGTAATTATTACTCAGAGGGATAGAGCTACTACAGGCATAGAGCCTAAGGTGTTTATTAGTGTACAGTGTTTCAGTGTTCATAATTAAATACATGCAACTGTTTTCCTCCTACTCATGTCCTCTGTTACGTACGTGCAAGCTATTAATTTAGCATTTACCAATTTGTAATGATTACAGTGCAACACAGCCCTTTAACATGACATAAACCTTTGTTTACATGGGTACAACAGATAGTGTGTGTAATTCTGCCTTTGTTGTCCCTTTCATTAGTGCATTATAGGGATGTGAATCCCCTCCCACTGAGGCTGATTCAATACACATCCCGATGCACTGCCAGCGATATGATACATTAACGATACAGTGACGCCCCCTGCCAATACGATGCAATATGATTCACCCCTGTTCACAAAGCGATTCGATTCAGCAATGGTTTGACAACAATTTCACTTTATACAATGTGATTCGGTTTGATACGATTCATGATACATATCAAAACGATTCAACACAATACAAAGAATTTACAAGCCCACATCTGGTTTCTAAACACCATCATAATTATTTTGTCCTCTCTCTTTCCCTGTGAAGGATGGATTTGATACTTGATTGTTTTCTATAAAGCAGACAATGAAACCAACTTAAAAAGAAGATGCAATTTAATGTGCTACAGAGGATAGGTTTATTCTTAATAAACACTAAATCATAAACAAAAAATGTTTTTTTCATTGCATTTGTTTTTAATCTCATTCTTTACTTATACAATACATTTTATTTAGGCAAATTTTTTTTGGCCTCTTAATAAAAAAAGGTATGCTGAATATCTCCTCGTCACCTGTTGTCTCATTTCCTTCCATGTTTGCTGTTTACTAACCGCGTCTGCGCCAACCAGCTCCCATATGTTTTAATAACGAAACACTAAAAGATAGTGATGGTGCATTCAAGGTGCCTCGAAAACATGGATGCAGAGGAGATAAACTATCTAATAATCAACGTAACCATGGGTTTCACCAATGCAGACATGCTAAAAAAGATACATTACAAAAGATTGCACATTCTCTCACATTCACTCGCTACCAGTACAGTTGCATCGCAAACGATTCAAATCTGTGAATCTCTCCATCCCTACTGCACTGTAGATATTATCTATTAGACAAAACTTGAAAGTTCATGTTTATGTTAGAGCATTAGTAATAACCTGATTTTTCTGAATAATACATGCTGTAAAACATGGTTTTATAGAAGAGAATCCAAGGACGATGGTGGTCACTTATGTGCTAACCTTGTAAACATTTTTAGGAGGATTTCTTAAGTTTGATCACTGAAAAACTTTGACAAAGATATGTGCTCAGAAGCAAACCACAGGCCTCGTGGGGAAATGTTTTCTTTTCAGAAGCATCATACAAAGACAGTAACATTGGCCACATTTTCTTGATCAACTGCCATGCAAAACAAATGTACTTTGCCAGATTCTTCTGCCAATGCTATCAAGCAAGACATTAATAATAGTTTTGACATGTGTTTGAACTTTTAGGGATTAAATAACTGATTTTCTACAGAAAGATAATACACAAATCAGATCAACAGATCCAAAAGCAGATCCACGTGGTGTGTCTAATGGTCTAGCAGTAATCATTATATCCACATTATTCATCTAGTAGGGGAATTAGTTTTATGCTTTTATGCCAGCACTTACAAAGAATTATCCCCAGTCAGGGAAAAGCTCTATCACCTGCAAGCTTAAGCAGTGTTACACCCTTCCAGAGTTGTTTGTCTTATTTTCCACCAACAAATGAGCTTCTTTCCACTTCCTTTGATCATGTACTGGCTTAACATTTGACATGTTGATTTTGTTTGTAATTACTTCAAATACACAAGTGCACACATGGACATGTGCATGCCTGGCCCAGATATACTGCAGCCAACTGCACACCTAACACATGCATTCATGAACACATACTGTAAAATGAAACACACACAGAAGTAGTTGTGACAAGTTCTTCATGCACCTACTAAGAGCCTCTGCATTTGATCAGGTTGTAAGATGTTTGAAGCTCAGAACTTGTGTGTTCACCTTCATTCTAGAGTGAAAAACTTTTCTCTCTGGTAGCACCCATATAAAATAGTGGGATACCAAGTGAAACCCATGTATATGTTGTTAGCATTTGCCAACTAAGATCAAGTATGACAAGCTTACCTACCTGGTGTGACAATAGATTTTTGATTCCTGGAGGCCATCCTCTGGTTTGCCACCACTGGACGTATAGCACCATCTTGTGTTTGAAAAACTAATAATTTTTTTTTCCTAATTAAATTTTTACAGATTCTAATTCCTCATCATTCTTTGGTTCTTTTAGTAAAAACAATTAAATCATTATTTCCTCATATATTTTTACAATTCAATACAATGTGTTCTTTTAAGGCCATTATTCTACTGTTTTACATCACAGAACAGTTATGACTGTATTGTAATGCAGTGTGTAACTTTTTATGTTTGTTTTCCCATCTTTTATGCTGCCTCAGTCCTTAAAGACCTTTGACAGATTAGCATATTGAAGTGCTTGACTTGTACTTATATTTCTAATATATTTATCTGAGGCCACGTGTGTGTTATTTGTTTTTTGATTCACACAAGTCATGTTATTGTTCATCATGAAGTCTTGTTATGACAGTGATTGGTAAGGTTCACTTCAGAGAATCCAATCCCGTCCAACTTTATTTATAAAGCGCTTTAAAACTGAGAATGTAGAATGGTCTTCTGCAGTGCTACTGAAAGTCATGGTTGATTTGTGAAATTTTGCCATGTTGTCTCTAACAGCTACTTCTCATACTGTTAACAGAGCTTACTTTTGTACAGCGTTTACATGACATAACACAAAACAGCACACGTTTTTACTCTTTGTGTGAACACATGCAACTGTGGGTACACACTACTTGATTGTTTCACATGTGAAGGCCATTCATTAATTAAAGGTCACATGATCACGTCACTTGTCAGAGTGAATGCCATAACAACATAAACAGACATTCTGCTAAACTTAACCAATATCATAATGAGAGCACAACTCTCAACACCCCCACTTGCTCACATTTAAAAAATGAATATTGCATAAAGATAATCTGGCTTATATGTAAATGTAATTTTTATTCTGATAACGTGGAGCTCAAATTTGAAAAACTGTGTGTTTTGTAAACTTGGCAACACAATATCTACAGTACAGCAAAAATGATCTAACATTTCAGAAAAGCCATAACACCTTGAATTGAAGAGTACTGAATTACAGAGGTTCTGTGTTGTGTCTGTATTTGGAAACACTGAAATATTAGACTCGCTCATTGTGTTTGTGGTGTGTCACGGTAAAGACAAGAGGAGGCTGCATTTCTCATGTTTGTTTTTTTATTTATGCAAATGCATGAATGCAATTGTATTTAGCTCATGATTGTACGTGTTTCCAGGGGAAACCAGGTGTACCCGGCGGCTCTGGAGAGAAGGGACCCCATGGTGAACCAGTACGTATGCTGCATCCTAACTCTTACACTGATACAGAAAAATGTACGAACTTCACATTACTGAAACCAACCTGTCTAGTGTCATAAAACTCAGAGAATCAATGGTGCTTAAAAATTAAAAATAAACTATCTTAGCATCTCCTGTGATTAATTTTCTTGAGCGAGTACAGGAGTTGTTCGAGCTTTTCCTTTGTTTATTTTCCGGTTTTTGTTTGTCTTCATTATGAACACTAATATATGACAACTCCATATCTTAGCTGTTTCTATTTTATAAGTTCTTGAAATTCCTGGAAATCCTTCAAACCCTGAAAGAGATTAAGAATGTTAAAGAATCAGATGCAAATATTTATTGAGTCTGAGAATGAGGCTAGAGGTGACATTTATATTCTGTGTCTCATCTTGCATTTGGCCTTTCTCCAGCCATCCCCATTAAAAACATTGATGACCTCATCGTGTATTAGGTTTACTGTTAGGTTTAACTTTTATTTACTTTCTAAATCCTTGTCATTCTGTGTGTTACTTTAACGCATCACACTCATCATGCTTTCTTACAGGGAGCCAAAGGACCGCCTGGAGAGCCTGGAGCTGAAGGAGAGCAAGGACCTGAAGTAAGTTATGAAACTAAACTAATATAAGTGACCCAAAAAAATGTTATTATTTTGTACTTTCAGGTTTTGCAGTCTATACTGATATTTACATTAAAGGCCAAATTCTGTATTCTTCATGCCTGTGCTTGTCCAACTTATCATTATAGGGTGGCCCAGGGGGAGAAGGGGAGCCTGGTCCCATCGGAGACCCAGGGTTAAAGGTCAGTACAACCTCTCATCATCCGTCTTACTCTTAAATTCTAGAAAACATTTGTCATGTAAAGCTGCAACCCTCACCACCCTCCAGCAATGTAGACAACCATGAACTTGCTCAGTCAACGTGGACCTGAGAGCCTTAGGTGTAGCTAACTGTGTGTGGTGTTTGTATGTTTGACCTTCAGACAACTCTGCGTTGTGTTGTGTGTGTCTGCAGGGTGATGCTGGGCCTATAGGACCTGAAGGAGAGCAAGGACAAGAAGGAATGAGGGTGAGTGACTGCAAACAAATCCCTAATCCCTTCCTTCTTTTTGTTTGGGTAATTCTAACCCAGTGGTTTATTTGCTCCAACTCAGTTTGATGAGGAGGTCTAATCCCCCTGCAGAGGAGGGCAGGATGATGAAATCGTTTCTGTCTGATGAACTATAACAATAACACTTACTGCTTGTCCTGTCTTGCTGTCCTTTTCACATAATTACATTTGACATTCTTTAACATGGATTTTCAAGAAGAAAATCCCTTGCCTATGTTTATTAGCTTCATTTTATATTTGAAGGAGATAAAAAAAATGTAATCATTCTGTTAATTGAAATTCTCTAGTAGTGTCTACATGAGGGATCATATGGGATATTTGCTATTCTGTGAGTCTGCACACTCTCCTTAGCGCAGATGTCCTTTGTGGGTTATCACTCACCATATTTATTAATGCAGTCAGGGTATTTTAAGTCATTTTCAGTGAGTCTTGCACATTATGTGATGCATTGTTTTATATACCACCTTTTTGGTAGTTTGACATGGGTGACTGGATGAAAAAAACATGCCAAACTGCACCATATCTCAGCAAAATGAAAAGGCCCTATTCATGAGCGGTCAGGACTGTTGCTAATTTGGGGGGCACAGTTACATCTTAAGATGCTATGTTCACACATTTCATGTAGCCTTATACTGTTACATTATTCTAGCCTAATTTAAAGTGTGTACCAACATGATGAGTGTATTATTCTATGATTCTGTTACTAGCAAAAGGTATTATGGACCACTTCAATCCGCAGAAACTAATCTAGAATGTAACACTCGCTCTGTCCAACCTGAGGTGGGGGAGGGAGAAAAAGAGAAAGCCCAGCTGCACAGGTCTACTTTATATGATATATGATTTTTTTTTTTTTTTGTCAAAATGAGATATTTTCAAAATAGCTTGTCAACTGAGGCATTGAAATGTATTATCTTAGAGGTAAAAACATGGCGTAAACTGTTAGAGGAGTTTAGTTAGTCTAGCCCAGTGTTTCTAAAGCTTTTTTGAACGAAGGCCCACTAACGGCATCATGGGCCTCCTGCCGCCCCCCATTCCTGAAAAGAAATTTAAATGCCTCTATTACACGACAGACCTCAATCTGTAAGGTGGGGTGGGGGGTGGGGGGGTATGTGCCTCTGTTATATGTAGGAGCTTACATGGGGTCTTTCCGGGGTCTCCGTTGAGAAGTTCTGTAATAGTCCAACCCTGATTGTTCATTATTATTTTTCCCTCCCATCCTGTGTTCGTACCCCCCTGGGAGAGTGTACCCCCCCACACGTTTGAGAACCACTGGTCTAGCCTGAACTGAGCTGTAAGCTATTGAAGAGAAAACTTCTTAGGCATTACACAGAAATCTAAACTGTGGACTTGTGTCTCACATAGAACACTATTTACTCACTTGCAGATGAGCAAATGGTCAGGTGTGGACACCACAGACTCACTGTGTGAAAAAAGCTTCATCAAGACCTTTTTTTCTGATTGTGGTGGTGGTGGGGTCTCAATGATAATTCAGCATCATGATAATGGAATTGTCCATTGGTCCAACCCTAATTCACCTACAGTCTAAGTCAGATATCTCCCTATGCCAAAGTTGATTCCAAAATGGAACATCTTAACAACATGACAAATGAGACCAAAATTATGTCGACTTTCTTTTTTTTTTTTAGGCTTTAACTAACCATCAAGGACACTGTACAACATTATATTGAGCTAATGTTAGAATGATATAAATGTTATGCTTTCTTTTGTTTATAGGGTGCTCCTGGTCCTCCTGGAGAAGATGGTCCTCAAGGGAAAGATGGACCAAAGGTAAATAGAGCAAAGGCTAATATTTTTCACTTAATTTCACTCTTTTATGCAAAGGTAACCTTGTAGCCAAAAAGGGGAACTTCGTCTTCTAGTGAGTGTTATAACAAAACAAGGCCACGATCCTGACAACTTTGAACAGAACTGAAGGATGTCATATTAAGTTCTGTTAAAGATGATGGAAATCAAATCTTTCACCAAATATATTTAATCTGCCCCTGAATTCCACAGGTTATCTGATTGCTATGAATAGATATAAAACTATATCATGTGTAAACTACCTGTGTTGTCTTTGTCTCCCATCAGGGTGAACCTGGTGATCCTGGACCAAGAGGAGAACCAGGGGATAAAGGGGTAGAGGGAGACCCTGGGCCTCCAGGACCCGCTGGAGGGCCTGGAAAACAGGGCTTTCGTGTAAGTCTTAATTTTTTCAGTTATTATTATCTTGTTCATTTATTTTTCTAGCTTTTTCTAATGAATCCCACTTTAATGGGTCAGTCTTCTGCCTACTTTTAAGAAAACTCTTATGAATAGTGAAATTCTTTATTATTTAAATGAATCTCTGATTGAAAAAACATATACTTGCACAGTTTAAAAAAAAAAACAAAAACAGATGGTCAGGTCGATTAGCGTTTATACAGAAATTATTGCTCTGCTTTTCATTGTGGTTTTTTTTTGTGTAAAAGTTGGCAGAGATTATTAGGGCATGAAAATATGTTTCTCTGACAAATAAATGAACTAATCTCACCTTCAAATATGGATCAAGTAAGATGATAATGTCCTTATGCTGTACCCCACTAGGGGTCAGCCTTCTCCTAAACAAAGACCAAGGGCCACTGGGGCAGTAAAGGGATTGTGGACGTTAAGCACTGTTCAATAAATGTAATTTAAAGTCTCCTTTAAGTTCAGATCCACGGGTAGAAGGTCATTATTACCACAAAGGAAGGGTGTTTTAGTTGATAAGTCACAGGAACAGTTGCAAAGCTTTGTGGAAAACCTGTTATTTCATTTTATGTAAACAACTGTCATATCACATGAAGGTTTTAATAAAATGTATTACAAAATATTATTTACATATTAAAGGGTCATAGTTCTGTTCACAGAAATTTAATTGGGAAAAGATTCAACATGATGTTAAAGTTGAAGTGACAAATCTAAAGCAACATACTGGATGATGTAAAGTTATTGATAACATTGCTCATCGATTGTGCTCATGTTAAAGGGGCCAGAAGGAAAACTGGGACCTCCAGGGAACAGAGGACGCCATGGCAAGAAGGTAAAGAACTTCTTTACCAGCTCTTTTTCAAACTCCAACACTCTTTATAGGCGTTTGAGTTTTTACGGAGAATTCCCCACAAATATTATATGACCTGCTTACATTTTAGCATATGTTCATTTATTGAATCATTTTCTGAAAACAAATAGAACCAACATCTAGAACCAACATTAAGGATGGGTCTGCAACTAGTATATGTTTGTTTTCTAGTTGAAGGACAGTTCCAAAGAATAACATACCTGCTGTTATGAGGGGATGTATGGTGACTTTCCACCTGTTCTGAGGAACTATTATCACACTGTAAGTGGTGTTTTTCATCTACACGAAATGCTCTTTCTCTTTTCAGGGAGAGAGAGGGCCTCCTGGTATTGTTGGTGAGACTGGAACACGAGGAGAAATTGGCCAGCCAGGAGAACCAGGGTTGAAAGGTGCCAGAGGAACTCGTGGCCCACCAGTTAGTTTCCATTCTTCCTGTCTTTCTTCTTGGTTATTGTTGTCCAGTTCAGTTTTCATTATGTATATTAAAATGTTTTTGTTATATGTGTGACCGTGTAATAAATAAGCACAGGAAAATGAGATGATGAATTTGCCCCATTTGTAGTTTGGACATCCTAACCCTCAACATTTTAACAGTCTTGAGCAAATTATGTTTGATGATGTGAGTAATTTAAGAGATTGTAAGTAGATGCCCTTTACTGGTTTGATAAAGAATGTAAAAATATCATTATTTTTTAAAACTGAGGGGATTCGTCTTTTTGTCTTTCTCAAGTTGTTATTGCTTAAGAAATCATTTATGTCTCAATCATAATAAAGTGACTGATTAGGGGGTCGAGTCTGTATGGATGTGTGTTTGAGGCCAAGGTTTGACTTAGAACAAAGGAACAAAACAAGAAGCACATGAACTCTCCGATAATTTGGTTTCGACGTTGTGTCCTGCATTTCTCTAGGGTTCACCTGGAGTCATGGGCATAGAAGGACAACCCGGTTTACCAGGATACACAGTGAGTTTATTTTCCCTGTGGTTTTATGAGAACCATGTTCGCATGGACAAAAAACATATGACACATATATAACATATTGAAACTGTTCATTTACATAAACTATTTTTTTTTTTTTTTTTTACTCTTACCTGTCTTAATGCAGGATGTCTTAGTCTAAGTCTAAAATCGAAATAGTTCTGTTCAGTTAAAGCAAACATATGTGCCTGAAAAAAGCCATTCCAGGTTTAGTCATCGATTCCCATTATGTTGCATTATGAAACCTCAATACAGATCTCATCACCACATCATGGTGCTTTAATCTCAGCGTGGGGGTTTGAATGCAGGTGCAAAAGAGGGTATGGTGCAGTTGAGGACGCTGCTTAATCCTTATCAAACTCTTATCACTCAGTGCTTTCAATTATCCAATGAATGCTGAAAGTAAAATATACTGAACGCAATGAAAGTTGTCAGTGCCAAGGCAAGGTCTACATCCATTGCATAACATGAACAGGATGTTAATTTTGTCCCTTCGGGTGAACGTGTACATTCTCTCAAACTCCTTCACTCTTCACTCGTGCTGAGAGATTGCTGAAGTTCTGCCAAAACCTAAATTCTCAGGTGAAAGAATGGAAACGCTCCTCCTCATGGAATCATGTTTACATTAAGCAGATCTGATTAATATGCTGACAGCCTTCACAATGCACCTCAGCTCTCTAAGAATAACATGCTGCAGCCCGTACAAATATGGAGGATTTGTTTAGAATAATCTACTCTGTCTTCCTTCTAGGGTCACATTGGAAAACCTGGGCCCATTGGACCACCAGGGCCTAAAGGTGAAAAGGTAGTGTGATTCAGTGTGGCTGAGTTTATCCTGCTGTATGCTTTACTTTAGTGACTGGTTATGAAATCTTGTGAATCTCTGTTTGACCATTCCAGGGATATCCAGGAGAGGACAATAAGACCCCAGGACCCCCAGGGCCCTTAGGTGAACCAGTAGGTCTTGTTTTCTTTCAACCTCTTGTTTCTAATCTCTCCATGCTCTGGTTTTTTCAAGGTGTTCAAATACTGGATTAACACTGGAAATAAAACTTAATCCTGATTAAATCCTGATCTTGCACTAAGTAAACTACTCCTTTCTGCGTGATTGAATTGTCAATAATGTTTAAGTATTTTTGTTCAAACCTCTCAGATGGTGATTATCAACTTGTGTGGCTCAAATGTGTTTGTTGGTCCCTGTAGACTCAGTATGTACAGAAAAACATTGTAGCAACAAAGCGTTAATGCCTTCTGACAAAAGCAAGAAGAAAACAACATTTCATCACTTAGCCTAAGACAAACCTAACATAGCATGAAGTGGGTTATTACTGCACAGGTAGATGGGTATAGATAGCAACCTGCTATATTAGAAGTATTAGATTATCATTTTGGCTCAGTGTTGCAGTATTCATATAGGAAATACAATGGCAACCTCTGTTGTTGCAGCCGAGACAAGATGGCATGTAAGTAGGGGTGAAAAGGTGAAATTACGGGTTTTAATGTGAGTCTTGTAAAGTTACAGACTCATAACATCACATTTTTTTCATGTTGGTGTATATTTCAGCCTGAGAAGTGTATTTGACTTGTAAGTGCTGCACTTAAAAGGCTCAAGCGATGCATTGTGGGTGTAAATGTATGCATAAATATAGTAAGACTATTCATATGTTTGTATTTCTGTCTACATAGGGGCCCCCAGGTGAGCGTGGGGAGCGTGGAGAACCAGGAGATGAAGGATATCAGGTAGACAATACCATTTAATCAAGACATACGCTATCATACTATCTGGCCTTTTGACTACTTGCAGTCTTTTGGGGCTTTATTGAAACACTGCTGCGCTTGGATGAGATTAGACCACACAGGTTGAGAAGGATTAACAAATTCCCCGAAATGAGCCCGGAAAGTGTGGTGTTTTTGTCACTTCGTGTCTTATAAGTAGCTAAGTCTTTTAAAAAGCACACACCTACACAATACCGCCTGTGTTTGCAAGGATGCTCAGTGACATAATGCATTTCTCAGCCTCTTAGTCTAACCTAAACCGAACACTTACCCTCATATTAAACCTAATCTCACCAAAAAACAAGTTTCGAACAGCCCTTGGTAAATCCATTTCAGGCTGATCACGCACGTTTTTTCACGCTTCCAAGGTTTTAAACTCAGCTTTTGTAGTCCGCATACACACACCAGAAAAAGACACACATTTTCTCAGGGCAAACAAGTGTAATTTCTTTATTTTGTTATTTTGTCCAGTTTATTATATTTAAATGCACATGATGTAGCCACAAAATGTCCAACTGGTATATCATGTATTCTTCATACATACAGCTCTGGAAAAAAAAAAAAAAAGAGACCACTGCAAAATTATCACTTTCTCTGATTTTACCATTTATAGGTATGTGTTTGAGTAAAATGATCATTTTTGTTTTATTTTCTAAACTACTTACAACATTTCTCCCAAATTTCAAATAAAAATATTGTTATTTAGAGCATGTATTTGCAGAACACGACACATGGTCAAAATAACCATAAAAATACAGGTGTTTTCAGACCTCAAATAATGCAAAGAAAACCAGTTCATTTTCATTTCTAAACAGCACAATACTAATGTTCTAACTTGGGAAAAGTTCAGACATCAGTATTCGGTGGAATAACCCTGATTTTCAATAACAGCTTTCACATCTCTTGGCTCTCCTCCATTGCTGGTGGATGACTTTACGCAGCTCCTCCTGGCATAGAAATTCAAGAAGCTCAGCAATGGTGGATGGCTTGTGACCATCCATATTCCTCCAGAAGTTTTCAAAGTAGGTTCAGGTCTGGAGATTGGGCCATGACAGGGTCTTCATCTGGTGGTCCATCATCCACACCTTTATGGACCTAGCTGAGGCCAGGAGCATTGTCCTGATAGAAGAACCAGTCCTCAGAGTTTGGGAACATGGTCAGAGCAGAAGTCCAGTAGTTTTCAATAGTTATTTTTTGATTCCAATTACTTTTGTTGTATTAATAGCACTGTTTTTGCTTATTGTAAAAAGGTAGTGATGGCCACAGTAGTGTTTTTTTATAGTTCTTCATAAATAAGACATGGATCAGGTGTTTATTCAGTAGAATAAGGTGTGTATCTGTTGGAATTCAACAGACACAGGAATGGAATGGCTGTCATACATGCAGACGTAATGATTTCAGAGGAAATTGCAGTTTTTTCCAGAGCTGTATGTTTCATATGCCTTTGTCCTCTTATTCTTAACATGTTATCCCTGTCCCTATCAGTTCTAATTAGACAGTGTCCCCAAGAAGTTTTTACAACCAGTTGTTGAATTACTAATCTTTATCGTGTTTCACAGATTTGGGTAAAAGAATTTGGTGAAAGCTTACAGTTTCTGTCTAGTAAAATTTTATGTCAGCAAATATTCAGAGGAATTGCTGGCCATGGGTAGCAAGGAGTGTGACATTTTTTCTAATATATTTTTTTTTCTTAAGGATTGAAAAGTTTGGGGCTTATGGTAGAAACACAACTGAAAATGGGAAAAAAAATATACAGTATAATTGTATCATGTTTCAGGGCCATGTTGGTATCCCTGGACCTCGTGGACCTATTGGACCTCAAGGATCACCGGTGCGTCATTAAAAGTCTTCAAACCTGTGGCTCTGAAATAATAGTAGAAAATTGTTTAAAAGTGATGGAGCATTTCATTCTTAGATGTTTATCAGTAGCGGTGTTAAATATGTAAAGGTCTGTTTGTGTGGCCTAAACTTACCTGACAAACGTCTTTTTTTTTCTTGGCTTATTCAGGGCTCACCAGGCCTCTCTGGAGAGACAGGTCCAAAAGGCGAGACAGGACCTCCGGTGAGTCTGTGTAACTCTGCAGTTTGTCAGTGTCCCCCTGTCACCAGAAGAGGAAGTTAATATAAATGTTAGGATTTTTTGACCTGTCCAATGTTCTGCATTATTTCAACTGAGTTTTGGTAAAGTGTTGTTCAGAAATACAGATGGATAAACACCCATGAGTAGTCTATTCCAGGATGAAAATGGCTTCATCTCTAGGGCATGAGGGCTCATAGAATGGTTCAATGATTGTGAAAAGAATGTGAATCATACGCTGTGGCATTAACAGCCACCAGATTTCAGCTAAACTGAACACCTTCAGCACATATTACAACTCTGATGATGCTACATGTACAAGTACACCGTGTTTTTATAGGTCCATTTTTCTCATGATTCCACTTACCTGAGTTGTTCTTTTTATTCACTTTTCCTCTTTTCTTTAATCCAAAAAGACTCCATTACATCAACATGTATCCTCTGGACACTAATACAGCTACAGCGTCTTATAGAAAACCACTCTCCTCAACCTTCTAAGTTCTCAACCTTGTCACAGGCCTCTGATTATATAACTTAATTGTCCCTGGGAAACAACTTTAAGCCTCATTGATCAAGTTCCACATAGCATTTTTAATAGTGATGTATTCACAGGTTTCCAGATAGACTACCTCGGAGCTTTTTTCCATATGTGAAACAGCTTGTGTGAGAGTGTGATTATATAACAACTTCAAATAAGTTGAAACTGTTTGAACAATGTCTTCATGTGCAACGTAAAGAACCATCTGTTAAAAAACATCGATAACTTACTTGCCGTTTTTGAAGGCACATAACATACTTTTGGGATCTGCTATAGGTCTGTTTCAGATTAAGGACAGTGATAACGCATTCCTTGAGGGTGTTTCTGTAAGACTGCACATACATAATGTCTTATATTAAAAGCTGGGTGGATAAAATGAAAAAGTAGACGTATGGTTTTTATAAGGGTAGACAAATTTTCATACACATTTCTGAGTCTCTGTTGAGCCCCAGTGCACTGTATCTGTATCAGATCTGTTGAACTTCTGAACTTCTTGAGTGTAAGATGTGAATTTAGAATAGTTTTAGTGTTGACAGGTAGGTAAATATGTGTTCGTGTATGTGTTGTTACTCAAAACATATTGCAGTGTAGATTTTTGTGTTATTGTCACACCATGTGTTTTCATTGCACCTCATTGTGGTTCAAACCAGTGGCATTTGAGCTGTTAAATATACAGTTAACGCTTATGTTTATGTCTTTGACTGTCTGACCTGAGTAGAGTACAAAAACAGTCCTGAACTTGTGTTCTCCATAAAACTCATATTAGACAAGGTCTTTACAGGATGTGCTCTTCAACGAGGAGCAAGTACGGTATTTAATCTTATGTGTATTTGCGAATGCCTATGTATGTTTTATATACGTATGTTTATTCAGGGTTCAGCTGGAAAGAAAGGAGCAAGGGGGCTGAGTGGAGCTCCAGGCCCTGAAGTGAGTATCACATCACATCACATCACATCACATCACATCAACATAGCGCTTACCCTTCTATAACAGACACAAAAGACAAATAGCAGTGTAATAAAGAACACCTTTTAAAGTGACCGCCTGCATGACAGTGAAGCACCTTTGCATGAAAACATAAACACTGATTTAACTTGTGGTTTTAACAGAAGCTTCATCTAATAGATATTTTCAGGGTTTCTGCAGGTCATTAAAAAGCATTTAAAGTCATGAAATTGATTTTGTGAAAATTAAGGCCTTAAAGGGCATTAAAAAAGCATTAAATTTGATGTCCAGAGGCATAAAAAAATGGGAAAAAAAGTATTATTATTCACAATTTATTTTGATTATATAAACATTTAATAATTTTGATCGGAAGTATAGTGTGATGATTGACAGGCAGAACCCTTTAA
>JAPQRP010000020.1:4524105-4536340 GCA_037367295.1 Apogon hyalosoma
AGATAGATAGATAGATAGATAGATAGATAGATAGATAGATAGATAGATAGATAGATAGATAGATAGATAGATAACCCACATTTTTTTAAACTGCATTTTGTGCAAAATATAAACTGAAGAGTGCCCTCTTTCATTAATAAGAAAAATATATAAATTGGTAATTAATTATTAATTAATTTAAAAAAATTACTTAGCTACTCAAATTAACTAATTTTGAATAATATAAAATAGAAATTTTCTTAAAATGTTGCCAAAGCTTAAGCAGGATGACTGACGATAAAACTATTATAGGAATGTTTGTAGTGTGTTTTATATTTCAGTATTTATTCTCGTTTTGTATTCTGTATTCAGTACATGATAACTTATTTAGTGTATTTTTCCAAAATAATTTCAAGTACCCCCTGGGCTTCTTCCAAGTTCTCCTGGGGGTACATGCACCCCACTTTGGGAACCCCTGCACTACACCAATGACTGCAGTTGCGGAAAAAATTATTAGACCATCAAAAGTCATTAAAAACAATGGTTATGCAATCAAGTACTAACTCCTGTGTGTGTCATGTGACTAAAGCAGAGTGAAAAGAAAACATGGAATATCTAAAAGCACTGTTTTTGTCAGTACAATGACATAGATATTGATGTAAGAACTGAAGTGATTCTGGTTTTTATCAAGAAAACGTGGAAAATGGATAGATATCAGCTCTGAAATTAAACTACTATGAGCCATTTTTGTTATCATTATATTTGTCCAAACAAATGTACCTTTAGTTGGACCAGGCATTAAAATGAACAAGAAAACAAGGGTGGTCTAATAATTTTTTCCATGACTGTATATGACAACCATAAAACTGCACTACTCAATAGAGTGCCACAGATGTCTCATTTTGTGAATTGAAGATGATATTTCAGCTTCATCCTAATGACAACCTACAGCCAACTAAGCTACATAGAAAAAGGGTACTATCTACAAAATAAAACAAGAAAAATAACATGTAACAAAATAGAATTGCGTGGAATCAATACAATGCATTTGAATAACAATGTAAAAATCTATTCCACTAAAGATTTACATTTTCATACATACATAGAAGACATCAGTTTCGACACGATTTGTTTACACTTCAGCTCGATAGTACAGACAAGCCTAGAAATACGTCAACATCAGGGAATAATTATTCTGTGTTTCTTTGTCTCCTCAGGGGCCCCCAGGTTCTCCAGGTCCATCAGTAAGTACTTCATCTTGCACAAGAACCTATGAAAGAAAATATGTTTCTGTTTCCTGACTCTGTTGTGTGGTTTTGACTTGTCTCGTCTCTGTATCCTCTCTTCTTGGAATCCTTTATCCAAGCCTCAAAGACTTTTCTAACAATTAAAAAAAAAAAAAAACGCTAGATCCAGGGCAAGACCTTTGTATTAGCTTATTTTCCAATATAACAGGATTTATACTGCTTCGGTGATAAAATGTACAGAAAAATGTCCCAGTGTTTTTGTTAGGTTACAGTGTCAGTGGAGATTCTTGATAAGCCTTTTCTGACAGCGTAATGTAAATGTCTTTCATAATGTGTGGATAGTGTAGCTTTTACTGTTCGAACAGTTCTAAAAAGTCAGAAAAACAACTGGATCAGATGCCACATTATGTGATAACTGTAGTGTTTGTGCTGAAAGGAATGTGTTATTCTTCCCCCTATCGATGTCAGGAATGTGGTGGTTTATTGATGCAACTTATTTCAGTGCTTTTCTGTTCTGTCATACAGTTTTCTCTATAAACTGAAGGCGTATTTATCTTGTTTTCTATCATCACCGAACAAGTGCATAGATTAAAATATTTCAGAGCAAAACACTGGATCTTTTACGTGTGCATTAAAACTGAATATGTTGGTTTTTAATCCATAGAGGCAAATATATGATGACTCTGCAGTCTACGGTGTGTTTGACTCCAAGGCCGCCCTCAGGACAGAGGTAAAGCACTTCATACATCCAGTCAACAAAGATGTGCAAATGTGATAAATAGTCACTAGTTTTACAGAAATACAGTTAAAGGAGTGATATTTTGCTTTTAAAAAATGGAATTAGGCATTTTAAAACATTTCCCTGCGGTCTACAAAGACTGTAAATGCTATACTTGGGTCTGAATTCTTCATTAATTAAACTCCACACTGGAAAAAATCTAAATCTTATTGAGTGCATTTTTCTCATTTCTTGTCCAAATATCTCATCACACTTAAAATAAGACATAATCACCTAAAGAGTAACTTTTCAGTCAATATATAAGAACTTTTTCTAAACAAGATCTTAGATCTTAAAAATCTTATTTCAAGAAATCTTACCAAGATAATTTTCACTTGTTCCACTGGCAAAATCTTGAATTAAGCAAAAAAAAAAAAAATCTGCCAGTGAAACAAGTGAAAATTATCTTGGTAAGATTTATTGAAGTAAGATTTTAAAGATCTGTTGTTTTAGTTACTCTTTAGGTGGTAAAAATACACTTGGTAAGATTTAGATTTTTGCAGTGCACAGGCCCATCTTCAACCCTGTTTCTGATTAATGACACCAGAAAGGTGGTTTTGAGTGCTGGCCCTTTAAATGCACATGACTCCACCCCCTCCAGGTTGTTGACTGTGCTGCTCTGTCCCATTCAACCAACAACTGAACATTTTAGGTAATCGGCTCGAAGTTTGGACGTATTTTCAGTATGGACTACAACCGCTGCTGCTGATAAACAATTATGTCGTACTCTGAGAAATGTTCGTTGGAAGTCTTGACCTTATATGTGCAAATGTTGTGACATAACTAGTTATAAAACATAACAAATCAACAATTCAATGAATATAAAGATAGCTTTGCAGCGTGTGGAGGGTTCAAATTCAAACCTTTTGAACTTTTAGGGTCCAAATACAAAAATAAATGAACCAAAGACTAATAAAAGTGGGTTTAGCAAAATATGACCCCTTTAAGTAGAACATGGAGAGACTGAAGAGTTAATGATATTCCCTTGGTATGTTTTGCAGCTGTTGAACTCCACATACTGTATAGTGTTGTGGTTTGACTGTGGTGTCTGTCTAATGCTGCTTCGCCAGACCTTCCAGAACACTGAGATGAGTCTACGGGACCAGAACGTGGAGATCCTTAAGACTCTGCATTACCTGACCAGCGTGATCGAGAGTATCAAAAAGCCTCTTGGCACCAAAGAAAACCCGGCCCGAGTCTGTAAAGACCTTCTGGACTGTCATCACAAACTCCAAGACGGTGAGAGTCTGACCAGACCCAACAGATTCTGAATATGATGAGAGGATTTTACAAAAGGAATTCTTTAGTACGCGACTTCTACCCTGTTACTCCAGAATTCTGCAGCCAGACCACGATCAAGGTCGGGAACACATCATCTCTCCGGTCCTGGCTGAATTAGACCGGCTCTCCATCCACAGCAGAGTTCATTTTCTAAGATTGTATTCATTACTTTTAAATCCCCACATTTCAGAACTCCTAACCCCTTATTCTCCTCTGGAACTTCACACAATCTCTGATGAGTTGATATGAGGGGGTTTCATAGTGCAGACTCAAAACAAAAGAGGGTCATGCACTCGCTTTTCTACAACAACAAAGTCCTCCTCGGTATCAGATCAGTTGAATTTGCGCCTCATTTTAGAGTTTAAAAACACACCTATACAGAGAAGCATACTCTCATGTCCATTAAAATGCTTTTAAATCTCTTCTGTCGTTGCCCTTGACTTTTTTCTTACCGTCTTCACCCCATTATTGTATAGTATCTTACTCTGTGAAGCAGTTTGTAATTCTGTTATAGGCGTCGCATGTATCCACATGATATGAATAAGTTATTAACTGTCCTGCTGTCTCTTCCAGGTTGGTTTTGGATCGATCCAAACCTGGGCTGTACTTCAGATGCTTTCAAGGTCTTCTGCAACTTTACTGCAGGGGGGCAGACCTGTTTACATCCCCTGGTCTCGAATAAGGTAACAGCACGCAATGTACTCTGCAAGATTAACAGGGTTTTCTGCAGGTCAGATGTAAATGTTAGGGCCTTAGAGTGTCAAAAAGGGTTTTCAGAGATCATAAAAATGGACTGAATTAAATCACTGGTTGAAGCCTGTTGAAAATAATGAACCTTGGATATAAAGCAGGGGTGTCAGACTCATTTTAGTTCAGGTGCCCCATACAGCCCAATATGATCTCAGTCCGACTGGACCAGTAAAATAATAACATAATAGCCTATAAATAACGAGAATGCCAAATGTTACTTTGTTTTAGTGCAAAAAAGTCAAATAAAGGGATGAAAAGTTTTACATTTACAAACTATTATTTAAAATATGTGAATAACTTGAAGAAAAGTAAGTGCAATTTTAACAAGATTATGCCTCAACTCGTGATTTATACGTGTGCATCACAGGTCACAGTGGATCTATAAATGCACAAAACGTTTAGTAACAGGCATAACATTGTTAAAATGTTGGAGTTTGGAACTAAAATGAGTCTATCACTGTTTACTGTTAATATCTTCAGTGTAATTTTTTTGCACTTGGCAAATTCATCCCATGGGCCGGATTGGAATCTTAGACGGACCGGTTTTGACACCCCTGCTATAAAGGCCTCAGAGTTACAATTTGGGGGGGGGGCTGTAAAATGTAGGAGTGCTGTCTTGTTTCCATAACACAAAAGATCTTTAAGAGTCTTATTTTACTGTGTGAAACCCTGATCAAATAGTTCCACTAAAATATGGGCTATGTACGTATTTTCTATTGATAAAATGATGATGATGGTCGGATCGTACCGGGGCTTCTCTCTACAGATGGCGTTCGGTGTAGGGCAGGTCCAAATGAAGTTTCTCCATCTACTGAGCACTGAAGCCAGCCACAGCATCACACTGCGCTGCCTGAACGATCGTCCATACGGCGCAGCAGACGGCTTCAGCTCCACTGGCCCCGCACCCGAAGAGAACATCAGGCTTCGGTTTCGTGGCTGGAACAAGCAGATGTTTGAGAAAAACACACTACTTGAACCACAAGTGCTGCAAGACGAGTGCAAGGTAATGAAGAGGACAGACCTGTAATACGCCCCAGTGTTTGAGCGGGCTCTCAGACGTCAAACTGAGCACGGATATGAACCATTTGACTGACTTTTGTGTCGTGTTTTTCTCCCACATCTGTCTCCTTTCAGATCCATGATGGCAGCTGGCATCAGTCGCGTTTCCTCTTCCGTACTCAGGACAGTCGTCAGCTTCCAATTGTAGACGTACAGGAATTCCCCACACCACAACCCAACAGCCAGCGACATTTAGAAACCAGTCCAGTTTGCTTCCTGTGACACCAATATCACTGCTCCCTGACCGATTACACAAACCGCTGCGTGGCTGCCTACCAAAGAGACATCTGAACACCGAGCTGGAGTGAGCGTTAATGGGAGTTTGCCATGTTTGTTGGACAAAGTTAACAGAGCTTTAAGTGAGAAACAAATGATGTCCAACCGAAGGCAGACCGTCATGCAGGAACTCCATCTGTTGGGAACACTCAGGCCAAGTCGGCCAAAGGAGAACCATGTATACCAATATTTATCTGATAAATATGTAAAACGTGTTTGGTTAATTGTCTGTCACACGGTGCTTTTAGGTTGACTGTTTATGGACCCACACTAGTCCTTGATGGCAGGGCCGGGCCTCAGCACAGCAGCCTACCAAAACCTGAAGGAGCGTACCAGGCCTCTCAATAGGAGCACTATCTAACTAAAGGTTTATATGAGTGCAATAGCATGTGGATAATAATGTGTGAGTGATTTAAATATTTCATTTTCCAATTAAAGGCTATATTTTACAGTGTTTTCATGAGATTTTTGCCTTCGGTCCTGCCCAGTCGGACCGGTTCATCTTGACAGATGGTGCTCTACCTCTACCTGCTCATTTGCTTTCTAGAGTAGTTGCTAATGTCAGATTAGTCTTTGTGTTGTATGTACCGGTTACATTGAGATTTGTTATGTTGTTTAAGTACTTATGTTGATTTGGTCATTTCTAATTTATGAACCATTTTTTGATACACTTCATGTTTTTGTAGCTTTTCTTTCTATGTGGTAGGTTCTTCAGGGGAAACCTATCATTGGTGCTGCAAAAAAAGAATGAGTCATCAGTGATTTTTACATTTCCTGTGTATATATTGATAGCATACTGTATGTTATTTATATCCGATTTGTTTTTTGCTCACATTACTGTACCACAGTAAGTTATACTCTCAGAGAACTATTTGGTCAACCACAACTCAGTCTAAAGAGTATTTATGCTTAGAGGGTGCGTTCGTGTGTTCACATCTGTGACTTGGTTTTTTCATACTGGTATTTTACTTCATTCTGTGGTGGTTAAACTGGCAGCTACAGTAGGCCAGAGTCAGAATCCTTCTAAACGGTCATCATATTCTTAAATTATATTACTTTGAACAAAGTGTAATTATATGAATTCTGTGGAGGATAAAGTTGGAAGCAAATGTGTAAATAATAAATATGTCAACAAACAAATAAATGGAGCATTTATCCACATATTGTCAGTACTTTTTTAACACGCATAAGGAGGTCACCTCCACAGGACGTCCTTCCCCCTCCAGTAGATTGTTTCCCCCAAGTTATTTCTTTTACTGTTACTGTTCTGCGTTTATTCTTATTATATAAATTATTTTATAACAAATCTTTTACATACATGGATTTCTCTCTTATGTGATCTACATAGTATTGCAATAAAAAAAACTCAGCTGTGTTTTCAAGTTTAAAAAAAATAAACCAATTGTGTGGGTTTTTGTTTGTTTCGTTTTTTGTAGAAAAACCTGAAAATTTGAATTTGAAAATTACTATGGAAAGGTGACAGTATGATCCTTTTATTTTCACTCTATGTGTGGACAGTGTGAAGGTAAGTGGCTCCGTGGCGCAATGGATAGCGCATTGGACTTCTAGTCAAGCACTTGAGGGGTGATTCAAAGGTTGTGGGTTCGAGTCCCACCGGAGTCGCATTTTCGGGAATAAGAGATCCGTGGTTTAATAATGTGACGGTCAATCTGTGGATCCAGACGGACGGACTTAAAAGTGTGAGTCCGAGCTCCTTCTCCTGGAACGTGTTGAACTTGTAAAGAATGAATATGGAGAAAAATGTGAAGTTTGGATCCTTGAACACAAAAGAAGCTTTAAAAGGTGTTTTATTTTGTTTCTTTGCATGTTCGAAATAAATAAATAAACTAAATATATAAAATAATGGTAAATGTATAAACAGAGGGAAATATCTGGAAAAATGGATGGCACACCGTGTTTTTTTTTCTCCTGCAAAAAGACGTTAACACACCTGAAATAAATATATATATATATTTATTTATTTTATTTTTTTTTTTTTTTTAAAGGTTTATAGAAATGTGCAAATATACCTACACTGCTAAAAAGCGAGACTGGCTTGAAATTATACTTAAATTAAATAGATGTATAAAAGCAACGTTTACATGATCAAATTAGCTTAAAATAGGTTTAACAAAAGTTAAATTGAGATACTTGTATTTTAATAACTTGGTTACATCTTTTTTAAATGAATAATATACAATGAAAATTATTTCGTGTATGTGTGTTTTCACTTATTTTAGAGTAATAAAATTGGTGATTTCAGTTAAATTTTGCACCTATTTTGCATTTTTACACAACATTTCAGTGACTACCTTATGTCATGTCCGAACTGATATAAATACTTTACAAAATGTGTTCTTCTCTACTACGTTAACACAACTTCAGTCCACTGTAAACAGCAGTGTTTGTGTTTTTGTGTTGCAGAACCTGAGAACTTAAAAACAAAAGAGGGATTTTTTTTTCCTTAAAAGTAAAATAATATAAAACTATTAAAGTACATGTAACACATTTTAGTAAAGTGAATAAGTGGTCACATTTTTACTACGTAGTTTTACTCCATAAGTATTATGATAAGAATCTAAACTGATGCTTTGTAAAATTGTTGATATATTATGGTTGGTGTCACATTTTTTGTTTGTGTTTTCGTGGTTTAGTGACTAAAATTGCAGATTTACATTTGCTTGCTCTGCCACTGTGCGGCCACATGTCATTGTAGTTCAGACCCTCCAACACCAGGGGGCGCCGCTGACCGGGCACTAAACCGGAAGTTGGGTCCACGTGCTGACGCCGGCGGAACACGGTTTGTTTTTACGCGGAGATCTGCAATGCGTGTCTGAGAAGCCCCAACTGTTAGGTGCTGTGTAGTTTTATCACATTTTAATAGACAAAATGTTAACTGTGGAAAGCCAAGAGGAAAATAACGGACAAGAAAATGAGCGGAAAGGATCTAAAAGGAAGATTTCTCTATCCAAGTAAGAATGTTTAGTCGAGATGCTAAAGGAGCTAAATGTTTGAGGATCACCACACTTTCATATTATGTGTTAAAACGTGGTTTAAATTCTTGCAGTAGTTGTAGTCTAAGCAGAATTGTCAATTTTGCTTCTACATAGTTAGCTTTATAGGCTGTGTATAGCTTTATATTTATTGACTTTATAAAGGTAGCTAAAAGTCTATTTAAACTACATTTATTACGACATTTATTTACACACACACACACACACACACTTGCACTGTAGCATCTCAACAACACATTTCTTGTACTTTTCACTCCAACCTCAAAATTATTGCCAGTATCCACAAAATGAACGTACTAGTCAATAGAATGTTATCATATACTTTAAAATATACTCATTGATGTTGTCATTTACAGTGAGATTGCAGCTGTTATTTCATATCTTATTAACCTTCTTTCTTAGTGTGACTTGTAAGCATAATATTTTCTGTCTTTTCATACATTTAGATCTTGAGTAAGCAGGATGTTAATTGCACTTTTGCTCATGGTGTAAAATATTCCGTATAAAACTGTTGATATTTTTTTTCTGTGCTGCAGCTGTGGAGTGTGTGGATCAGAGGAGGCCAAGTACAGATGTCCAGGCTGTTTCAAATATTCTTGCAGGTGAGGTTCCTGTTTTTAAGGGATGCCCCAGATACAAAATTCAAGGCTTATACCAATATTTTTACATTTCGGCCGCGACATGATGCCAGTTATGGTGTTACTTTCTGTTTCTTTATTTCACAAATCTAAAGGTAGAACATCAAAACTGACAATATGATCCAAACTGGTCCATAAGCTCAGACAAACCATAGTTAGTGTTGTTCAACCTGTAGACACCTTAGATAATACTGGATGTAGTAGATGTAGAGGCTTTCATCTGTCATGAAAGTGAAACAACAACAAGTTCAGCTGTAAACATAAGTTTCCCTACAAGTTGGCTGTGGTTCTGGAAGTGTATTATTAAATTATGTGAATTTGTCTATAACAAGGTTATAATAGTTTTGGATTTTTCATTATAGTTTAGTTTTATTTAGTTATTTACTTTTTCCCCTCTAATTCAGTTAGTTTTAGTTAGTTTTTAGAGCAGGTTTGCCTATTTTTATTAATTTTCAATTTTTCCAAAATGCTTACTTTTAGTTTAGTTTTAGTATTAGTTTTTTCATATCTTTTATCTTCCTCATCGTCATATTCAAAGAAATCCCATACAGGACTCTGCTGTTTTCTCCCAACTTTAGTCTCCATGTTGCCAGGTAAAGTGGGGACGAGAAGCCAAATGACAAGTGATGAGAAGTGACGGAGTGTGAAGTGTCGTATGGTGCTGCCAGCTAAAATTGCTCGTGGGAAATAAATCGTATCAATCTGACATTGACACAGACGAAAACAAAGGGAATTTTATCCATGATTTTAATGTTTTAGTTAGTTTTGTGAGCACACAATACAGTTTGAGTTAGTTGTCATTTTTTTGTTTAATTATAGATTGTATTTATTTCACTTACTGAAAATGTTATTTCAATTCTATTTTTCATCATTCCGTTAGTGTTCGTTAAGGGTAATAACCTTGGTCCATAACACCAGTCTGGTCCGTCTCCCAAAGGCATCTGTGCTGACTTCGATCTACTGCAGGTCATACACTGATTTATACACCTGGATTTGATGTTTAAGGTGCAGATTCATTACACAATGCAATAACAGACATGAGAAAAATGGGATGCGATGCCATTGTTTTCCAATCTTTGCTTTTTCTGTGTCCACATGGATACACACAAACCATAGTCTTCACCCATCATGAATTGTCTGATTTTGCAATCTAAAATGCTGTGTGGAAAGACAGCTCAAACGTAGAGAAAAATATAAGTTTTACAAAATCTGTGCATAACTGTTAGTCCAAATACACATGAGGAACTTTAAAGAAAATATAACACTAACCCAAATGTTTTAGCTAAGTGCCAATAAATCTAACCCCAAATCCCAAAGAAAAATCTTTATCATGGTAATAATTGTCATTATTGTTTTGTCACCCAGACCTAGATATTAATGGGCTATTCAAAGTGGTTCTCTGCAAATAGGTTCATAAAAATTAATACTATGTTACATCTCTGAAACTAGACCCCCAACATATCCCAAAATTTTACTTTTAAATAGTCTCTGCGTGGCAGATTTAAGGACATGTGAACCTCCATTACCCCTGTTTGAGGAACTGATTAAAAATATCACTTAACACCAAAAGAAAGATGTGAACTCCAACTTTTGGGTACGTTCTGCTGGACATTATTCATTGAAGAAGAGCAGTAAAACAGAAACAGGCTGTAGCTGCAGTAAAACCAGAGTTAAAAGTCCATGTAGGATGCTACAGTGTGCTGATCTGCATTGTGTTACTCCTGATTTGACTAAAGGACTTTTTGACCTCGGTCCCAATGAACACAGTGATCACAGATATCTTAGATGTCAGTCCACACTTGAATAACACAGGTTTCTTTTGTCCGTATCAGATGACTTACCATGATTATGAGCAGATTTTCTCAAACATAAACCAACAGAGCCAAACACTTATAACGCTATCAGAGAAAAATACTCCTGCATTTTAGAATTGCAATGAGATCACGACGGATAATGTGTTCTGTTTGTGAATAGATTTTCCCTTGATCTTTGCTCTGTCACCATGAGGAGAATGAGATCATGTAATTTCATACAAAGGAAAAGCTGTATTCCATCTGTGTCTGATATCACTTAAACGACAGAGAAATACTCTGGTCTTTTGAGATAGAAAACCAATATTCACCGACGCATTATGTAAGAATAGTTAAAACATTTTTCTCTTTGGTATGTAGTAATATAATTTTTATGATTGGGTTATTGCCATGGTTTTGCTTTTACTGACTAAACTTTCCTTCTGTCGCCTGCAAAAACAGACCACTAATAACAGGAACGGTGCATGGCCTAGTCCTTGAAAATGGAGGATGATGAAGCATTTACAGCCTGATCCTCACATTCTGAAAGTCATATCTAAATGTGTCTTCAAGGTTTACTTTAGGTATCAGGGGGTGTTTGTCTTGTCTGGTATTGTGGGCATCACTCAGTGTTCGTTCTGCATAGTTTCTTGGTTTACTGTCTTTTCCAGGCCAAGTACCTGTCTGTCTGCAAGTATGTGGAAATGTTTCTTTTCACACTCCTATTACACTACAAGAACCTTTTCTAATGTGTGATATTTCAGACGTTTTGGAACGGTCTCTCAACCTTCAGTGATACATTACCTGAAGACATCTTAGTGAAAAGCAGCTTAATTAATCAGAATATTATCAAAATCACAATATGACCAAGTGCAGTATCCAAATTGTTGGAGCTGCAAGTTCTAGATAAAGTGAAAATGTATGATAACGCAACTTTATAAATGAAGTGTGGTGTGGATACAGATTTCCAGCTTTCAAACCATTACCAAGGTAACATGCATGTTTAGTACAGACTAAAGTGGATGGAACCGGGACCCCATGTCTATTTTGAGACTGATATTTTGCGACTTCTCTGTTGGCATGGAAACTTTTAGAGCCAAAAGTGACCATATTTGGATTAAAGGGGTTGAGATGTGGGAGCGTCAGGGGTCAGAGCTGTCATTGAAAGGTCATGGATGCGCTAATGCTAAATGTTATCTTATGGCAGTGTTTTTCAACCTTGGGGTAGGGACCCCACGTGGGGTCGCCTGAAACTTCTAGTAATTGATAAAAATAAAAAATTAAAATGTACTGTTAAAAAATATATGGTGAGTTTAGAGACAATCACAACATATAAAAGACATGAAAAACTGTGAAGCTGAAACTGAAGCACTGTGGTACTGTTTATCTGTCAAATGTTCCTTGTGGTGGGTTTCAGATGCTG
>JAPQRP010000020.1:4561512-4581803 GCA_037367295.1 Apogon hyalosoma
TTTAACTTGATTTTTTCATTTGTTTTAGAATATAAGGTACAAAACAAACAGAGAAATTGGTCACAGGTACATTCAGTCATTTACATAGTGTTTACTGTCCATAGATTGAATGAAAAAGTCCCATTTTCCCCAGTATTTTACACCCTTGTGTTGTTGTAGGCAGAGATTTTAGGTCATTATTTCCATTAACTGGATGTGATTAACAATTTTTATCACCGGGGAGACTGAAGGAGGATCCTTTTTTTAGCCAGTATTTGGCCTGCGGCAAGCAGTATTCTAAACAGATATACGTCACTTTTACATTATTCCCCTGGAGGAATGTTAAAAAAACAAAGTATATCAAAATGAACACTACAAACTGAATACATCAATTTGATCACATTTCCCCAAAAGCCACCAATGTCAGGACAAGGCCAGAATACATGTGCTTGATCTACCTCAAACGATCCACACTCCCTCCAGCAAGAAAACTGAACACCAGAAAAATATGATTTTCGTACAGGCGGTATAAAGAAGTGGACCAAACATTTCCAACAAAAATCCCTCCAGGTTAGTGAGTTTGTTGTGCAACTTTGAGATTTCCATCCCTCTGACCATATCTCATTTGGTATTTCCTCTTGCAGGTCTCTCTCGTTGATGTTTTGTGTGAAAATATATCCCATTGTCCTTTGAATTCAAAGCTGTATAAACGTATTGAACATATATTGAGCATTGCTGTGAATGTTGCCATTGTACTCAAGAGTTTGTTTGTCAGTCACCCTAAAACCAAAAATAAGATTAAAATCACAGCGTTACTGTGTGTAGATGAAGTACAGTCATGTAGAACAATAAAGAAAAAGAGGTTACTGATGTTAATTAAAACTCCATTCAGGACATCCGTACACATATCAGGTACTGTTTATAACATGTAACACAAGAGCACAACAAACAAGACAATAAAATTATGATATTATAATACTGATATTAAATAAAATATGGGCTCAATAAAAATATGGGATTTAATATAAACTAAACAAGATCACACTGTGATGTGTTGGTAGACATTCATTAAAACACATGAAAAAGAACCAATATTCACAAATCTACAATCACATTGTTTTCTACAGGTGATATTACATTGTTCTAAGTAGCATCATTATCATTTTTGGCAGAAACGGCAGCATCAGGATCTGCATTTAAAGCCTGTACATAACTAGTCAAAAGAAATTTAGAAGCAGTTTCATTTGGCTGTGTACTGGTCACTCTGGTCTACAAGCAAAATGCTCCCATTGAAACATGTAGTCTTTCACTGTGCACCTTTGTTTTCAAAGCCATTATATCAACACAAAAACCATTACATTAGAAAAGAAGAGAAAAAATAACAATCATATAACAAAGGAAAGAAAAATGCATGTTAAAAGCCTGTAATGTAAATGAAAATAAAAGGGGAAAACTGCCTTAAATCAATAACTTCAATCTGTGTTTGTCAATGGAATACAATACAGCTGATACTTCTTTTTCAAGGACAGAATTTCTTTAAAAAAAAACAAACTACACTAGTGTTACTAATCAGAATTTTCTGTAATATAATTTGACATAAAATCTAAATATTTCAACATATCTGTCCACAAACACCAGAATTGTATTAATTGTCAGCTCATGGTTATCACAGGTGCTGTTGCTCATAATAACACAAGGGCTTGATTTTTATTTTTAAATTACTTTTTGGACATTTTTCTGCATGTATTCGATGGTGGACAATAGAGGGGAGAGTGGAAACAAGGACAGAGAGAGGGAGTCTGAGTCACGATGGCTGTTATCACCCTGAAGCAACATTAAAAGTGAGTCCTGACAGCTATTTGCCTGATATCGTCATAGCCATAAATCAGGCATTTTGCGGTGCGAACTGTGTCTCGTCAAGTCCGTGGTAATGACTAATTCAACGGCACAGCGCTCTCTCCCTTTCTCTTTAAGTAGCCGTTTCCTGTTAAACTGTAATTGCTTTGAATATCGTTTTTCTAATTACATCCTATCAGGTTTATGATGCAGTAATTTTTAGTAAGTGTTTATTGTCAACATATCGGGGACGGATAAGTTGAAGTTAAATTAGGATGCACGTCCAAGGGGGGAATTACCTCAAATCACCTGGGTCATGTTACATAACACAAGACTAAAGCTGAAATGAGACGAGAGGCCCCCTACAGACAGGGGTCACGGTCCCATTTAGGGGTCCCAAACAAGGTCAAAGTATTGTAGGTACAAAGAGGCCTCTGCTCCACTTTCTAAATAACGCCGACTTAGAGGTAAACCCCTAATTTTGAAGTGTGTTATTAATGTTATGACGTCATGGAAAGCCAGAGCACAGGCTACTCTAAGGTCATTTTCCGAGTCTTAACACAAAGCGTATGACTGCACGTTGCTGTTGTTGAACGTCTACTGGAATATCAACCCAAAGCAATAAAGAGGCTCTTGTGCTAAACCAAACATTGCTGTGTAACCAGTCAACATCCTCTTACTGGAAAGGAGACAGACCGTGCATCAAGAGAGCCATTCACACCCATCTGAATGTTTATTTGTGTTATTTTTTTTTTATATTTATTTTTTATTCATTCCGCTCTCGAGGTCCAGAAGATGCCCTTACCTCTTCTTTCCCACAGAGCTTCTACGCCTCTTGACGTGTCTGAAGAGGAGAAGTTGTTTATACATTTGTTGCCAAAAAAGGAAACCTCTGTGTGGACAGGCATTCTGTTTCTCAGGCCCATAAGACAGCGCTGTTTTTGTGCCTCTAAGCTCTGCTACTTTCGCTCACATATTTGTGGCAAACCCTCTCTTAAACCCTCCTCACTTGGTCTATCTGCTCTCTCTTAGCTTTGCCTAAAGCTGTGTTCAAGTTTGTCTGCGTGCAGCAGATGCTTCCTCTGGTCTCCTGCAACGTTGGACTGGTTTTGGATGTTGTTACTTAATAGGCCTGCTCAATATGAGGGAAACCTGCCATGTGCGATAAAATCAGTGATGATAAAACTGCTTTAATAGGTGCATTTGCTAACATAGATCCAAATATGGAAATAAATTAACTTTAAGAAATTGCACATGAATACCTGATACCCAGTTAAGCAGATTATTAATTTGAATAAGACTTCATAACTTATTTTCCTGCTCCCTTTAATGTATTTTTCTGCTGGAAGTTGCTACAGTGGCTTGGAAAGGATCCATCTCGTGAAATAAAATGTTCGTATGCAGGGTGTATATTTATGTGCAGGTAAATAGAATGGTTTATCCAATTAAGTTTCAGGTCATTTGCGAAGTGTTTAATGTGCATTTTCATATAACAATGAAAATGTTACTCAAAACAAGTACAAGGAACAGAATCCCCTAATAAAGCTCATTCAGGCAGCTTCACTTTGACAGTTCTTACATCCACGAGTTTGTCACACACAGCAGAAGCCACCGTTACATGTATAGTCATCCTTGTTGGGGCTTTTTTTTGTAACTCACTTTATTATCCTCTTAATACACACAGCACCTGGCATTAGCATTAGCACATTAGTGATGAGCCGTTGAAGACACTCTGGGACCAACTCCAGCACCTTGGTCAAAGGCACTGACAGGAGAATTAACCTATGTGTGTTTGTTTTTGATGGTGGGGGAAACTGAAGGACGTGGAGGCAACATTAACGGTGTATTGAGAACAGCAAACACAATATAGAAACATCTAGGTCAGGTGGGGAATTGAGCATGAAACCCTCTAGCTGTGAGGTATGAGGTGGCTGCTCATAAACCTGTAAAACCTTACCAAATTACCCAATAGTGTACTAATTCCTGTCATATTCCTGTATTTAAGTATATTAATGCTGTTTCTGTTGATGGCCCGATCACAGCAATAATCATCTGGTTTTCAGCAGTGCTTGTAATTTGATGATAAACCCGAAATGTCATTTGGACAGATAACCCAGTCTGACTCATAGGAAGTAGTCTGAATAAACTGGCCCTCCGCTGACTGTTTCAGTCAACATTCTGCTCCACCTGTGCGTTGACGCTTTAGAGGTCTCCCAACAACCACTTTCATACGAGTAACTACACACTGAAAGTGGCGAGTTTTGCTGAATATTTGCTTTGTGCAATAAGGCAGACCCTCACAGTTTTGAAATGGTAAGACTGATAAGCACTGGCGCAGTGCTGAAATAAAGTGTGGAGATTATTAGTCTGCATTTGTCATTAGATTACCTACAATGGGTGTCTAGGAGCTCCAGTATAGTTTTTGTACATGACAAGTTTGGTATATAAGGCATGTACTTATGTACTTAACTACACAGTTTATGCTCTTAGAATATTTATTTATTGTCCTAGAGGAGTATCAGGACAATGCATAAGGTTACCACAACACAAAGATTTAGTAGGATGACCATTTATAAGTTAGGTGCATCAATAAGTTGCAGTGATTGGCAGTAATTTAAAGACCCAAACAGCCATCGGTGACCAAAATCATCTACTGATTTAACTGTTTAATACCTGTCGATCCACTTATCCTATCAATACATGTAAATAATTAGTGTGAAATGTAGTTTGTCATCTTTTCATGGTCAACAGATATGACCCATTTGGACGTTCAGAGGCTCCATAGTGAACATGGAAACACCATCATGTTCTACAGCATGGATTCACCAGTAAAATCTAAGGAGTTGGATCAGTGACAGTGGATGGACACACTGGGTTTATGTTCAGTTATTGATATATTTGCTTAAAATGTCACTTTTTCTTCAGTTTTCTCTGTTTTTGATATAATAACCCTCAACTTTAATCTAAGCTTCTATGAGCATCTACATGACCAGTGAATTAAATATAGGAAAATACCTGATTTTCACTCAAAAAACAAAATACAGAGGATAATATAATAAATGGTGATAAATCACTCAAAAAAGGTTAAATCTAGAAGAAAAATTAATTTGGGAACGGCCACAAAAGTAGCACTGAGTCTTTATGGGTTAAGTAAGAACTAAGTGACAGTTAGAAATGTCTCAAATATATTTCCTCTCATATTAGGTGAGGTTTTTAGCATTACTGTTGTTATCATATTAATATCTGTTCCATATCAGGTTATTTGCAGTTGCCCTTTTACCCAAATGCTGCCTCCCTGTTGATGTACCTCAGCAGTGGTGAGAGAAACAATAGGAACCTCCCTGAAGAGAACATCAGTCTTGCCCACTGTTCATTCACTAGAACACTATATAGAGACCAGATGTGTGCGTGTTCTTGGCACAGTCAGTCAGCCGTGTTGCTAGAAATGGCCAGATATTTTAACAATCCCATCGACACCACAGGGAGCTGCAATCTGCTCCGCCATGCACCCCCTCTCAAACTGCTGTTTACGGACGCTTATGTTTTAGCTTACCTCGTATAATCATAAAAATAAAAAACATCCGAGAACATTCACTTTATTATAAAGTACACATAAAACAAATGAAATGGAAAAAAGTATTTGTCTGGCATGCATGTGATTTAATTTGCTCCTGCACTGTGTTCCCACCATTTTGTTTTGCACATATCATCCCTATAGGCAAAACGTGTTTCACCACTTAACCTTTGACAATTTAATTAAAAACCGTCTCTTGTTTTCCCTCCATCCCATCTTCCAGAATCTACCTTTAGCACACTAGCTATTTCCACCCCTCTGATGTATAAATATATCAGGAATGTGCTGCCATGGTTGTTGTTGTTGTTGTTGTTGTTGCCCTGTCTGTTTTGAGACCCACAGGTTATCATTCCTTCTCTTTATCCTGTCCTGCGGGAAGTGGCAGCACACACTACTGTTTATTTGTGGGATCAAGTGAAATGATCTTTAAACCCACCTAAGAGTAACTCTTCCAGGAGGGAGGGGTTCTTGGAAGCTGCCCCACCAGTAAGAACCTGTAAATGTCAAATTATAGCAGAGTGCTTTGATTGGCCTGGGTAGTGGGTGTCTACCCGGGCGCTTCTCAGTCTGCTTTTACTTTAAGGATAACAAACAACGGCTCAATGATCCTCAGTCTGTTGGGGGGGGGTTGACAGTCAGCGGGGATGGTGCCAGGTATTGTATACATCCAAAGTATATATAATGCCTGGTATTTTGGTGTTGACAGCCTCAGCTGAATGGTTTTGAATCAGTTGAGTGAAGAAGCAAGTTATGTCCCAGGAGAGTCCAGTTAACTATTTAGTGCTGTGATTTACGACCATCCCTAATGCATGACAGGACTACTTAGAGACAAGACTAGACTGATGTCATCTCATACACAGAGAAGGAGGGGTGAGAGAATGGTTGCATGCGCCTCCGAGAGATGTTATTGATTCTCAGTAAAGTCAGTTTCCAGCTCTTGAGGCGAAGAGCAACCAGGATCATAAGTGTGCCAAACCATGACTCAAATCTCTATCAATCCTCGGAGGTTTCAGAGCCATCGAAGTGCCTAGAGGTTGTAAATAAAGAGCTGCTCGTTAGCATTTAAATGGCTGCAAACTATAAAATAAGGCAATGGCTACTGCCACAGTACTGTGGCATGAAATATCAGTTTGTCTATTGCCACAGAGCCAACCAAATGTTAGCATTTGTACTGTGACAATAAGCAGTAATGACATTTTGTTGCCACAGAGCCAATCATGGATACTGTTACATGAACTCATTAACCTCTTGTTGCCCCAGTACTCTGGTGATATATGGCGAATACACCCCGTACACACAACAACGAAATTATGCCAATCTGCAATAGTTTAATATCATTTCGGCCTTTCATCCATATGACACCCGCATTGTCGGTGCCCTGAAACAGTATTTTTGGAGAACGGGTCCCACAGTGGAAAAATCTCACAACACCTCCCTTGCATTGCCATATGGATAGGCAAAACAACACTTTTTGGAAACGATGCCATAGTACCACATGACCAAAAGAAGAAAACCCCAGACGTAACAACAACAGCAACAATGGCAGTCTGATCAGTGGTCGGTAAATACAGCTGTCGATCAAATATTTAACTCCCTGCCTTTCTGAAAACACATGTTGATATGGTACAGCCTGAAAACACTGGCAAGGAGAGGATCTAGAGTCTCGTGTCCTGTCAGATCACTAGAGTTACGATATACTGAAAGGTAATTGTGGAGGTTTTGCCCAGTGATGTTAAAAAACAAATCAATCACTACAGTATATCTATAATTGAAGTGTCCGTCTGTGACCCATAAATTCCATTAGATTAAAGGTTAACTCACTGTATTATCCCCATAGGGAACGTCGGTCTTATTTTACCCATCCAACTATAGACAGTGCATAGCATTGTCTTTTGCGATTAGCATTTGCACTTAGCACACTGTACGATTGGTGAGCTGTCACTGAAGGCGGACATAGACCGCCTCCAGATCTTCTTCAGTACACTGATCAGTGACACACTGACAGGAGAATTAACCCACAAATACCCATTTTTGACGGCGGCTGAAACCAGAGGGAACAGGTTTCAGACAACTGGAAACTCAACACAGAAGGCCTGGGATTCAACTGGGACTCATATATTGAACCTTCTAGCTAATCACTATGCCACCACGCCACCAGATGCCTTCACTGTCCTTGCATCATAATCTGTTTATGCAGTTTTCTAAATTGCTTGCAGTTAAGGCCAAAAAGTCATAATGATATTCAGCTTTAACCACTGAAATCCTTTCACTTCATCTTTTTATCCTTGAACATTTGTGCCAGATTGTGTAAGCATCTCTCAAACGCATCCCAAGATATTATATCTGACACATAATAAAAACAGATGAATAGACACACCTTATTCAGAAGCACTGCAGACACATTTAAAAACCAATTAACCATGATATAAATTGTGACGTTAATGTGGTTTGTGGTTTTTTCATCTCCAGTCACACGGCCCTCATTATATTTTACTCAGTAGAATGTAATAGTTTGCTCTGTGGTCACCTTTATCTCTTTTGTGTTAATGTCTCTGGAACAGATACCATGAGATGGACATAGAGAAGAGCCTCCAAGACAACCTGAGCTACAAAACACTGATTGAGTATCCTGTCCTGCACGTGGTCCTCAGAGATCACTGGAAGGATTATCCGCTGAAAGAACAAGGTAAACACATCTAAATTTAGATTAAACTGTGATGAAATTCTTGAGTCACTTCTTGTCCAACACTAACCTACAAATATGAGCAAATGCACTCTCTGTATCGTTATCAGGTTTGTGCTTCCTCTTTCATTTCACTCCTATATTTTCTATAAACGATGGTTGATGTATGACAGATCCAAAACTTACACATCCCCACAAACCTACCGCTCTCCGCTCCTGTGATTCCAACAGCATTGTATCATGTCCTGGTTTCTCCAGCTGAGACTTTAAGACTCCCTGTTCCCTTATTTTTCACTATGGCAACATGCTACCCCAACGGAAATGAGCGTGTTCTGCACAGCATCACACACACCAGCTTAACCTCAACACAAACCGTGGCCAAGAAGAGGATCAAACATGGCTTACTGCTGAACGGTGACCTCATGAGTAGTGAAATGACAGAAGAAGGGAAAACAGGATGTTAGCCTGTGCTTTTTCTCACCTGTTTGTCATGCTCGTCCAGTGGCGGGTGTTCAGGACAAAGCAGTGTCATTTGTGATAAAGTAAGACTGCGTATCATGAAAAAGCACTCACATGCGCACTGTGGTCAAAGTGTGTATATCTGAGTAGCTTTAGCATGGCCACAAAAGACCACAGTACCCAGTATCATTACTCTGTCAGACCCAGACGGGCTGAATGACGAATGAGGTAATTTTAGTCTTAAGTGTGTGTTTTCAATGATAAGACCTCGGTGCCACACTGTTTTGGTATTATGTTAGCCATAGAAACATCCTGATAATTTCACATGCCATGGCTTGGGAAGCTGGGCAGGAAGTGATAACAAGCAATCAAACACTGTAACAGTGTGTATCCAGGATAAAATAATGTTGAGGGACTCACACACTCTGTCCGTGCATGTTGTTGTGTTCTGGTTAGAGCTGTTTTATGTTTTATAAGGGTGGCTCTCTATTCATGAGCACAAAAACACCTCCATATCTCTGTGATCATGTTTTCACCTTGAGTTTTAAATCTAAACAAAAAAAAAGCTTCTGACAACTAGCAGCCACTCAATTAAATGGAATATGTTCCTGTTATAAATATCTGTTACAGAATGAGTGGTTTATCAGGTAATTAAAGGAGTGATGTTTTGCTTTTTTAAATGGAATTACGCATTTTCAGACATTTCCCTTTGGTCTCCTTAAACTGTAAATGCTATGCTTGGGTCTGAATTCTTCATTAATTCAACTCTACAGGCCCATCGTCAACCCTGGTTTTGAGTAATGACAGGAGAAAGGTCGTTTTGAGCGCTGGCCCTTTAAATGCACATGACCCCACCCCCTCCAGGTTGTTGACTGTGGGTTCTGTCCCGTGTGTTCATTAGTACAACCAACAACTGAACATTTTAGGTAATCAGTTCGAAGTTTGGACATAGTTTCAGTATAGACTACAACCACTGCTGCTGACAAACAAATACTCAGAGAAATGTTTGTCGAAGTCTTGACCTTATATGTGCAAATGTTGTGACGTAACTAGTTATAAAACGTGACAAATTAAGAAGGAATTGAAACTGGTGGTAGAAATCCACTTGATTTTTTGCCGGAATGAATATAAAGATAGCTTTGCAGCGCTTGGAGGGTTCAAATTCAAACTTTATGAACTGTTAGGGTCCAAATGCACAAATAAATGTACAAAAGACTAATAAAAGTGGGTTTAGCAAAATATGACCCCTTTAAAAAAGTCTAAAATTCAGTAATCTGGATTTTAGGCCTTGAAGGGGTTGTACTGCATGTTCCAAACTATCAACGGACGTAGAAATCATGAAGCACTCACAGCTCCCAAAACCACTAAGGAATTAATGTTAAGTCTCTTGATTTTATCATCCACGGAAATAAGTGCAAAACCCATCGTTCACACAAATCTACATTAAAGCGTCATCAAAAACTCAGACATCCACTTAAAATAACACTGTCTTCTAATCTTCACCTGCTCCTTCAGCCGATAGTTTACATTATAGCTCTGTTAGCTTAGCTCTGTTTTTGGACAGAAAACAGCCACAGTAAAACCACACACTACCACTGTTATCTGTTCAGTTTATGTTGGTTCTGTTTTCCATGTTGTTCATACATGGTCAGAACTGTCACATAATAGTCTGAACTCTACTGAACTGTCTAACACACTAACTCAGCTGATTTTGGTCCAGTGTTAGACATAAAATAGCTCTTTAATTGCATTGTAATTGTCCTAAAAAGTCTAAAACTGAGACTTGTTGAACCCTTTGTGTTCATTTTTAGTGCAGGGTTGCTTAACTAGCCTAAAGATTGAGAACTGGCTGCTAAATTGAAGTTTAAGATGTTTTATGATGCTCTTAAAACAAAAATCTCTTATTATAACTCAGTCTCAATAATGGATGCAAACTTAGCCCAAAATTATATTGTTAAAAAATAATAATAGAATCATTTAGTGGAAATTAAGCTAAATGCTTCATTGTTGTCTCATGTTGCAAGACAATGCTACTAAGGACAATTATTTTATAGGATTTTTCAGGATACAGGCTAAAGTGTGTTGTCTGAGGCAGTTATGTGAGCTTTACTCAAATAGGGTTTGCACAGCATTGCATGTGTTTTACAATTCACCCTACTGCAGGGAGATTGTGTTTGGGAATAATTGTTTATAACTCGCAATTAGCTTTTTACAGTCATTATTTCATGGCCTTTCTTTCACACATGTCCACCCTAGTTTACTGCATCTCTAATTGCTTGGCATGCTGCCTCATTCTGGAAACAAGCACGGAGCCAAACCATAACGTCAGGGTTCCCAAACTGCGCTGTCCTTCTGTTTTCTCACCATTCCTGCTAACACGTGTCCCCAGCTGTGCTCGAGCTGTTCTTATGCACCTACAAATCCGTCAGTGAGATAGCATCTCGCATGTGCTTGGAAATTCTACTGCCTCAGTGGTCATGTGTAATGAATTCATACTCAATCGGGATCTTGTTGTTTCAGCTCAACCTGCATCGGCCTGCAGTAGTTTGTCGACACAGAGGGAAGGTGTGAAAGAAGAGGAGGAGGAGGTGGAGGAATAGGTGGAGGAGGAGGAGGAGGAGGAGGAGGTTTCAACATCCAAACAAACTGGACCTGACATCTGCACAGGAGCCCCGGAAATCAGCCCTGAACTTAAACCCCCACGGGAAAAGAGAATAAAGAGAGAAGAAGAGGAGGAAGAGATAGAGGAGGGGGAGATCACAGACAGTAGTGATGAAGAAAAAGATGAGGAGCATGAAAGCGCTGAGCTCGGTCCTTCAGGTAGTACGAGCTGCCACGCCCCTGTTAATGACACGGAGATGAAGAATGAGGAACAAGCAGACAACGTGGAGCCCGTGGCTGATGATTGCGTTAATAAACCCGGTGACAGCAGCGGCAATCAGTGTATAATTGAGGACACGACTGTTTCTGCTGAAGGAGGTGAAGCTGCCAAAGACGGCGCCGAGGTCGGCATGACTAAGGAGGATGCTCTGACAGAGTCGGAGCCTCCTCATACTCGTCACTGTCAGGATGGAAATGAGTCGGCGAGTGCGATGACAGCTGCTGGTCCAGATGATAATGTCCATTTGAGCAGATGATCGGGGTGAAATGAAGGAGGCGGCTGAAAATGTCTGCCAGGAAGTCATCAATGTGGTGTCAGTGCAGGCGAACAAGGCAAAGTGTCAGTGTTTTCAGTTTTTTATACAGATTTTTTTATGGGAAAAAAAATGACAATGATGATTATACATATATTTTCAGTGACACATTTATGATTTAGACTAAGTTACTCTGTCAGTATGTATATATTCCTTATAAAGATATTTGTGAAAACCTTTTGTATTTGTGTTAGCCTACTTTATATCTGTTGCCTATGATGTATGTATGTATGATGCTGGTATTCATCAAATTATCTTATAAGCTTCTATCTCTATAGTGTGTGTTTCAACATACATTTTGGGCTTCTGACTTTTAAAAAATGAAGAATTTCTTAAGCGAGCATCCAGGCCAAGGCAGTATGATTAATAAGATATCAGACAGGTTTTCAGACATGCATACAAAAAAAAAACATTTACATGGAAACAAAAATGAATTCTGTGGTAGAAATCTGAATAAACTATGTCAAACCCTTCGGTCAGTTTTATTAACCCATAGAGACCCAAACAGCCACCAATGACACAAACCACCTGCTGATATAAACTGTTTAATATCTGTTGATCCACTAATACTATCATAATTCATGTAAATAATTGGTGTAAAATACAGTTTATCATCTTTTCATTGTCATCAGATATGACCCATTTGGACGTTCAGAGGCTCCGTAGTGAACATGGAAACACCATCATCTTCAACATTGATTCACCAGTAAAACCCATGGAGTTGGATCAATGACAGTGGATGGAGACACTTGATTTATGTTCACTAAATGATAGATTTTGCTTCAAAAGTAACTTTTTCTTCAGTTTTCTGTTTTTGATTTAATAACCCTCAATTTTAATCTGAGTTTTTATGAACATCTACATGATCAGTGAATTAAATACAGGAAAATACCAGGTTTTCACTAAAAAAATGCAAAACACAGAAGATAATATTACAATTAATGGTGATAAATCACTTCAGAAAGGTTAAACATGGAGAAAAAATCATGTGGGGGACTATCACAAAAGTAGCACTGGGTCTTTATGGGTTAAAGCTTTTGCAAAGGTCAGTACTGAGACAGTTTATTTGTTTTGATCCCCATTGTGCAGCAGCTACTCCTCCTGGGGTCATTAACGGCATAAAAGCAAAGCACCACAATTCCCCACAACTCGCTTAACAAACAAGGTTGTACATATACAACAACACGAAAACCAAAATTCAACAGCAAGCACACAATGCAAAACAATTACAACTATAATACTACCAACAAAAATGAATAAAACACAAAAACAGCTCCACAAACAAAAAACAAATCATCTAGATGACATCACTGTAGGATGTGCGATCTCTCCTGTTTAAGGTGAATGTGTATTATGCATTGTCCCAGTCTAGATAAATAAATAAAATGAAAAATAAAAAAAAAAGTAACAAATGTCCGGACTTAAAACAAGAGAGAACCATTCTATGCAGAACAAGACCTACCATGATAACACACTGAGCCTGTTCACATGCACCCTATTACTCCGATCATTATCCGGTTTCTGGAGTTATCAGATTATTCAAGGGATCATGTAGACAGGATAATCTGATACGCAGTTATCTGATTATGAGAAATTGGATTAACACACCTGGATTTCTCCCCAATACTCCAATGTCTTCCTGCATGTTTGCATGTTAATCTGATTTATTGCATTCTTTTATGTCTGCGCATGTGTAAACAATTAAAATTGTAGAAAATGGAAGTTACATAGTCAAACATGAGTGGAAGAAAATAACAGAATGTTTGTTTGTACGCACTCTGAAAGAAATCTGATAATGGACTGGAGCGTCTAAACCAGCATTTCAACTTTCGCATTTCGTAAGTGCATGTAAACGCATCAGACCTGATCATTACAATTATCTGATTACTCCCAGTTATCGAATTTTTATGGTCATGCAAACAGGCTCATAGAGTAACCATAGAATAGGATCCAACGGTCGAGTAATGGGTCATACAGGGGTCGTCCGACAGGGACACAGAAGTCTAAAATGAGGGATTTTCCCCTTATAAATTCCAGAGCCATAAAATGTCAAACATGTCCAGCATGTATTGGTCAGAATATATCAATACGCATATAAATCTGTTAAAACATCGACAGCAGTGTTTTTCAACCTTGGGGTCGGGACCTCATGTTGGGTCACCTGGAATTCAAATGGGGTTGTCTGAAATTTCTAGTAGTTGATTAAAAAAAAACAAAAAAAACCCCAAAACTTACTAATAGAAAATACATGGTGAGTTGAGAGAGACAATAACAATCCATAACAGACATGACAAACTGTGACTCTGAAACTGAAGCACTGTGGTACTGTTTATCTGTCAAATGTTCCTTGTGGTGGGTTTCAGATGATGCAGCTCTCATAATTCATAGTTTGAGTTCTTGTTTGTTCAGTATTCATTGTCAGCCTTGTAAATTCAAGCTGGACTGACTACAAATCCTGACCAAGGAAAATCAAAATCTCCCTTTGTGCAGTAATCTACACCTGGCTTTTCTGCCTCCATCCATAAAAATATACATTATATAGACTAAATGTCATCTAAAATTAACATTTATTTGCAGCATAGTATAGCAAACTATTACATGATCAAAAACACATTAATTTTTGCAAAAAAAAAAAAAAAGTCTTGTTTTGAATGTCTGGGGTTGCTAGAATTTTGTGACGTTAAAATGGGGTCAGAGCCAAAAAAAGGTTGGGAACCGCTGGGTTACAGCCAGATGTGTCTTCCCCCAAATAATTAAAAATGTATAAATGCATCTAACGTATCATTCTGTTTAACACTCTTTAAGTGCTCTGACCTTCTGTTGACTATTTGTCTTCACTGAAAATGAGGCACCGCTCTGTCACCTTTGAAGCTCAACAGCTTTCTCTTTTCTGCAAAGCTTCAGAATGACCATTAGTCTCATTTTTCCATCAGCTCATAAATGCTAATATTGACGTGCTCGTTTTTCTGTCACCTCTGGGGTGTCTCCTTGTGTGTGAATACGCTTACGCATGTGGTGCCTCTGCATACCGTGTTCTTACCTAATGTTAGTTTATTACAACAACAGAGTGCCAGTAATAACCGACAGTATGGCCCACTGGTGGGGCCTGTGTTTATAGATGTGTTTTTATAACCCCTGCTAACCTCTTTTGGATGTTAACCCCATGGACGGGCTTTCTTTGATGTTTGCTCTGTGATGACGCATTTTCCACCCTTTCGCCGTCAGGGGCAATGATCTCACATCTGAATGCGCATCCCTCGACATGGACAGACCAGACACCCTTTAATTTTCATCTTTTGATGAATAGTATGAGGCTGTTTTTGAGTTCCTTGACTTCAGCACTAGATTTTCAATTATTTAATTGTGTAAATGCAGGTGCAGAAATTGTGTTTTATGTGCCTTTTGGAGTTTTCTATACAACCTCTCAAATGGTGAAATTATGGTGTTAAATTTGATGCACCCGCATTAACCCTCAAAGACCTTAACAGCAAGCAGCGGCCAAAAGCATCTACAGATCTAAAATGTTTAATAACTTTCAAACCGCTTATCTTATCAATACCTGTAAATAATTCAGAATAATTCAGTTTCTCAGCTTTTCAGCAACATCAGACATGGCTTATTGGGAATTTCAGAGGCGCTATAGTGAACAAGGAAACACCATCATATTTTATAACAATGATTTACCAATACAACACATTCATAGTGGTTGTAGGTTTTTGGTTTTTTTACATTCATTTAATGACATATTTTGCTGAAATAAGTCACTTTTTCTTCACTTTTCTCTTTTGATATAATAACCTGTTGATTTTAAACTACAAGATAATTAAAGTAAATATAGAAAAATCCCTGACTGTCATTGAAAAATACAAAATGCAGGAGATAATACATGGTGATAAGTCACTTAGGGAGATTAAATGGAGGGAAAATTCATTTGGAAATCACCACAAAAATAGTTGTAGGTCTTTATAAGTTAAGTCATACTATATTATGGAATGTACACAGCTGTCAGTGTACAGTATCCAGTGATTGATTTTTTCTTTTAATCTCAATTTAATAGGATTCAAAACATGTTTTCCATCCAGTATCAGATATATAACATTGCAGAATGTCAGATCTTTCACTGTGAAGAAAATGACATAAAATGTCACCAGCTAAATCAAAGTACAAAGTCGTAACCTCGCTGCTGTCACATCTGTTACTTCTTTTGTCATGGTTTTGCCTGTGTTGAATTACCACCAGTTTTATTTCAGCCGTTCTCTTAATTTTCTATCTCAATAAAGTCACTCAATGCGACCACACAAAAGCCATGCTTTTGTTGCTGTTTGCTGTTAAAAGTTAATCTGAGCTTTTTTTAGTCTGTGAAGAACACAGTCATTGGAAATAAAGGCTCTAATTGAACTAAATTGCCCTTTGAAATTTCTGAAGTCAGTTTGCACTTAATTAGTGTTGATTTGGTGGGAAGGGCTCAGTTGAACTTCGTGCAGAGCTGGTGTTTATGAGATGAGCTTTGGGACACAGCTCTGCTCTGGTGGCCTTACGCAAAAACTGATTAATGTCGGTAAAGCTTCAGGTACAAAACCATGTTTCCAGTGTTTGATGGTGCACATAAAGGGGGTCGCATGAAACACATTTATCAATCAGAGCATCTTTAATATGCAACTAAGCCTTAATTGAATACATGTAAGTCATATTTTGAGTTGACTTTTAACTGACATTTTCCTTATCTTCCTGTTGCAAGAATACAGAAGTAAGACCATCTGCTCTGCTTTAACAAAAGTGCTGGTTTGTGGCTCTTTTGGATCACTTCACCATGCTAGTCCTCTGCTTTCTGTAAGCCTCCCGATGCCACCATAAAATCTGAAGACAATTTGTTTGAGTACAGTTTGTCTTTGGTAAACAAAAGCATTATATTGTCAGGATGCGTGGACATCATGTTTGAGATTTTCTTATTTACTTTAATGTTTTTTCCTCATGAATCAAGTGTTCCTAACTTTGTGAGAAGATTACTTCATAATGTGCACAATGCATGAGCATTTGTGAAATAATTCCTCTGGGACAGATGGAGGCAGAGTTCTCCAGAGCTTTTGGTTCATCAGATAAATAAATGCTGCCGCCACACATCAGAAGCAGATGAGTAAATTTGTCACGGAGGTCACTTTGGAGGCTGATCTCCCGGTGAGTTGTTTGCAGGAAGTGATTCACTTGTTCCCTATTTTTGTCCGTCTTGTTTCAATCAGACAGTCTGTATTAAGACCTGTTTTTGTTTTGTTCTTTATCGTTCTGTGGCTATCATAGTGAAGTAGGATTTTGGCGTTTGGATCCTGTTTTGATTATTTTAACTGTTTATAGATCAAGTAAAGTGAAAACCCTCTGATCCTTATACACCCATCGGCCTTGTCATTAGGTCCGCTGTCAGGCAAAGTGGTATTAATGTTCATTACCTCATTACAGTGGGTCCTGTCAGTGGGTTGGATATTTTAGGCAGGAAGTGAATATTTAGCCTTCAAAGATGATGTGTTGGAAACAGCAAATGGGCAAGAATAGGGATCTGAGTAACTTTGACCAAAGGAGAAATTGTGATGGGTCAGAGCGTCTCCGGATCTTGTTGTTCATTCCTAATGTAAAGTGTTTAGTACCTACCAAAAGGATCTAAAGAACAACAACCGGATCTCAACCAATCCAGCATCTTCGGGAACAGAACATTATTACCACCTGTCTAATATTGTGTAGGTTCTCCTTTTTCCACAAAAGCAGCCCTGACCCGAGGCCTGGACTCCACCAGACGTCTGAACGTGTGCTGCGGTATCTGGACCAAGACGTTAGCGCCAGATCCCTCAAGTCCTGGAAGTCAAGAGGTGTGGTCTCCATGGATTGGATTTATTTGTCCAACACCTCCCACAGATGATCAATCGTCCTGAAATTGGTCATGTCCTTCCTTAGTCCATTTTTGGTTTAGTCAAACCACTGCAGACCAGGAACACCTAACAAGACCTGTATTGTGGAGATGCTCTGACCCAGTCATCACCGTTACGATATGGACCTTTGTAAAGTCTTGCGTTGGTCATTTTGCTGCTTCCAACACATCAGCTTCGAGGACTAAGGCCGAATCCCAATATACCCCTTGGCCCTACCCCTCCATTTTGTGCATTCATGTGAAGGGGTAGGGTATGATGAGTCAGAGGGGAAGGGCTAAGGTGGAGGGCTGTTTGGCCCTCGAAATTGAGATTTTTCAGGACCACACTACAAATGGAGGGGTATGATAAATCTGCCATAATTCTGTTCAAATCTTTGGCAAGATGGAGGCAAACACAGCAAAACAGTGCAGCAGTGTGATGGAAGAAACACACAAATGTACGTATTTTCTTTGTAAACAGCTTAATCATTTGATCGACCGTTTAATGCCGTTTCAATGCGTTATAGATCTCATTTCTGCGGTTTGCGGTTGATAGCTGCAAAAAGATGACCAAAGCCCATGCAACAGAGACGGTTACAGCTGCTGATGACATGATGAATTATTTCAGAAACAAAGTCGTCGCATCTGTTTATAGCAGCATCGATGACTGCTGATGACATGACAGGTCCAAAGGGATGTCTCATTTCTCAGGGGAATATTTCAACCCCTACCCCTCGCAATTCTGTTTCAAGGGGTAGGGCCAAGGGGTGGGCTGAAGTGTTCACTTGCTGCCTAATATGTCCACCACTTCCCCTGTCAGTGGTCACAATGTTATGACTGATCTTATATCGTATCTTATAAATAACCATGTATCTAACCTTCATGCCTCAGTTTCGTACCTGCTACTGTTGAAACCTGTACTATTTAAAACACATACTGAGATGTTGTTGTGGTGGAGCCATAGGTAGCTCCTGGGAGGGTCTTTCAAAGTAAACTGGCTTCAGGTGAGTGGTCATGGTGAAATCCTGCATAGTTTAACCTTTTTAACCTTATCTCCCATCCCGGATCCTTTTTTAGACTGTGGTTGCTGGCGGGGTTAAATTGGTTTGCATGGTCATGTCCTAGGATGTGCAACCGAGCATGACGCCGTTATGATGAAATTCAGCAAAAACTAGGGTATCTGAGTTGCTTTCATGTGAAGAATTTTAAGTATCTGAGGAACTAAAGTGCATTTGAGGTGCTTGAGTTTTTCCTGTGACTCTTTGCTTTTAATTTGTGTGGCATGATTTTTAAAGGGTTTTTTTTTCTGATTTTTTTTTCCCACTCTTAGCTTGATTTTTCTTGACCATACTATCCTTTATCCAGGTGTATTTATTCTTTTTTGGATTAGAAACAGCAGAATTCCATTAAATGTCATGACCTTATGCCACATCATCTGCTCTGTTTAGTCTATCAGTGCTTTATCTTCAGACTCGCAAACAGTACGTTTCGTTCTGTCACATCTGGTCCGTGGGTGTGTTTTTGGCCTTACATTAATGTTTGTGTATGTGTTGGTTAATTGTCGTCTGGGGTTAGGGAGGGCCATCAGACAGTTTTGTTGGGCTTAAACCTTAGAGTCATTGTTGCCACTCATCAGCTACATTTCCATGGCACAGATGTGTGTAGACCCGCTCCAGAGATGAAAAGATGTGAAAGAAATTAGAAATTGTTTCAGGGGAAAGTGGGTGGTGATTTAACGACTTAGACTTCACTATCCCCGATCCCTTCACAATAGTGGAAACCAGGCTGCAATTACCCAGCATGGGGGAGACAAAAGAGTAGGAAAATACATCAATCTTGTCACTTAATGTTCCATAGGAGTATCAGCAAATTGCTGATGCTAAGACCCACCACTGCTTCGGGGGGCAAAAGGACAGTTAAAACGCTAACCAAGAAAATTGGATTTTATTGCAGTTATCATTGTGGTTAGGAGTTAAATGATCTGTTAAAGAAGTTGACTCCGAATACTAAAAACTGTAGTGTCGACCAGTATATCTACATCAATTATGAGATCCTGGAAAATAGCATTTTCAAGAGTTAAAGTTTTATTTATTGGGAGATTTTACCAGTGATGATAATTTAATGTTCAGTAGCTATAGCAAAAATGTCCTCAAGTGACAGGTATAATAAGATACTGCATCTCATTTTCACATGAAAAACAGATACTGTTATATAACCCAACCACTCACACCAAAACCTCAGCTATTGTATGAGAAAAAATAGTTTTATAGGCGCAAATAAAACATAATTTTATCGATTATGAAGGGCGGTTAAATCAGATTGTCTACAATTACATAGGACTGAAAGCAAACCAGTAATAAAGATAGACTTGATGTTTTAAAATGATGAAGATGGGAAGAATAAGTAAATTTTTATTTGTGTGACGCTTTTTAAAACGTACATGTACACACATAGAGAAAAGATAAAACAAAAAGAAGAAAAATGGGCTTAGACAAAATTTACATTAAATATATGTGATAAAACTTACAAGAACGAAGAAAACATGTCACTGGACATAAACATAGAAATATATACACACAGAATGAGCTGATACATCTCCTAAAAAGAGAAATATAATTGCAGTTAGATGGAGCTTTGCACTGAGATGACCTTTTGACCTCACTTAGCTTCCAT
>JAPQRP010000020.1:4583081-4598468 GCA_037367295.1 Apogon hyalosoma
CACACACACACACACAATTCAGTTAACCCTCAACCTAAAAATCAGTCAGCCTTGTTCTGAACTGAACTGCAGTTGGCTCTCACCCTACAAAGGTCCTAGAAGAAGAAGAAGCAGAAATGCTTCACAAATAGGTAACATTGCATAATACCAGGGATAAAACAAAACAGAAAAAGCCTGCCCTTCAAAGGTACTTTTTCAGCAGCTGTTTAGAATATACAACTGATTCAGCTGGTAAGATTAAAAATGGAAGAATGTTCCCAAGTTCCAGAGCTGTGGAAATGGTCAGCTCTGGATTTAAAATAGGAACATGGAATTATTACCAGTCCTTTATCAAATGACCACATCAAAATGAATGAATGAACATGCCGCCTAGATTTAGATATGTGATTTGTACATGGATAGATCATTAGACAAACTGGATATGAAGTTAGATCCAATATGGACCACAGGTATTTCTGTAAACGTCAGAATATGACCTAATATGAACTGAGACACTTAACTGCACTGGAAAGCATTTCTGTATGAAATCCTTAAGATCCATATTCCACTTTTAATATCCATGGTGTTCCTTGTTTCAGCCATTCTGGGACTCACTGTTACTGAATTACGTTACTGTTAAATGTTAAAAGAACCCAAAGGAGCTGTAGCATTAAAACCCTTTAACACTTAAAGTTATTGTGCACAGAGCGTCTGATTTTGTGACCTCATTGGAAGCCCCGCGTTTCTGAAACAATAGCGGGAGCAGCAGATGCCAGCATTAGCTCAGCTGCTGACGGTATACGTGCCCCCTTTGGAGGTCGTTCAGTCCAACATTGTCTCAATTGAGCTGGGACGCAAGACGCCCAAACGCTCGTGGCTGCCTCTCCCTTCAATGTTTAGCCTGTTTGAGTTAATAATCGCTCCAGTAGCCAGCGGGCCCTTGGGGACAGCCCCAATAATCCAACCACCTGGGAGGGAAGTGAGGCTGATTTTCCCCTGTAAGCCTGCTCATCAGTTATTCTTATGTAATTTCAGATGAAGATGTGATGGGTGTGTTAGAAGGCTTGCATCACTCTCTTTGGTGTGTGTGTGTGTGTGTGTGTTCATGCTAATTACACTTGGTCTTGAGAATGAGAGGGTCCCACACCCTGTGAGGATTTGGCAAATACATCCTTTACATCATTGCTGTACAGTGAGAGATACAATAAATTATTTTACAAGCATTTCTGAGATATTTTATTGCATCAGTTGCAAACGATGCATGAGCGTTAGTGTTAGAATGTAACAAGAAAACCATAATTAACCTCTCCTGTCATGTAGTTATATTTCAGTCGAGTGTTTCCATGTTACACTGCTTCATACTTTTACTCCACTATGGTAAATACATATACATAAATACGTGAATAATATATAATACAAAAATACATAATAATATATACATACATGTACAATGTATGGCACACTGTTAAATTTTGCTCTTTATATTCTGCAACATTTGTCCTTCAGCTTTAGTTTCTTTTCATACGATTATTTTACGCAGTGGATAATCAAATACAAAACACTAAGACATTATTAAAGATGAGACCAGTGGTTTCCAGTCCTTCTGTCTTCTGACGTCTTCTGTGAACTCATCTCACAGTGCAGATGTCTACGTCTTGTTCGCAGCTCCACCAAACAGTGATTTCTCCCTCTAAACATCTCACACCGTTTCATTTCAATACGTGTTCAAATCATTCAATATGTCACCAAAAGTCAGAGATTACAGAACAAGCACAAAACTGAAAACAGACTTATGTGTCACAACGTTGTTTTTTTCTTCTTTCCTCTCATACTAATCATCTTATGAGTCCTGATTTATGCGGTGTCTCTATGTATAAAACAGGACATAAATTTGTTCAGTGTCGGTCCACCTTCATCACTGAAGTTTTAATATTAATAATCTAATGATGGCAAATCTGTGAGTGACCAGAGGGATCTTTTATTTCAATAGTATATCTATGATTTGATGTAAATGCTTAAATAGTTTTACTAGAATAGGATTTTTCCTGCATAATTTTTACTCTAATGTAGCTTTTTATTTATTTATTTACATTATTTGGATCTGAATACTTCCTCCATCACCTCACATAGCATAGAAATGAGATGAGTGCACACAAAATGCTCTTTCCCATTTTGTCCAGCAGATGGTGCCTGTTAAATCAAATGGGTGGTTCTGCATTTGCACTTGGTGGCCAGCCTCTCACCCTGAGTGCTTCTTGCCCCTTGGTGCCTTATAACAGTGAATATTAACCTGAGGTTGAAGACAAGGGGACTGTAAAATAGCTGACATCAGTGCTCAGCAGCTTCCAGAGTGTTGTAATGGCCACTCTCGATGCCCTTAGCTTCTGGTTGAACAGGATTACGTAGTGCTTGATGAAGCTTTAACGCTAATGTCTTTGTCATATAAACACGTTTTGGGTTCAGGGAATGAGGTAGTCGTTGAGTGATTTAATTGCATGGGCGCCTGTGTGTGAGAGCCTTGTTTGCCTGAGTTTCTGAGTAATAGTTTTTACAGGTTTGTGCAATGTCGGAATGGACATTGCAATTCATTCCTCTCAATAAATGTGATCTTTTCATTCTGTCACACAGATTCAGCAAAAGCATTGTCAACCTCACTACTGCTTGTCAGTACATTATGAAGGAACGCCATGGATGACCGAAAGGAACGCTCACATAACGTACACATTACATAACCAAGTTAGTTTTGTTAACAAGACAAATGACAGTGTGATTGCATGGCACTTTCCAAACTTAGGTGAAAATGAGAAGGAAATTTTACTTAGGAAGCAACAAAGAGGGAAAGAGCAAAAACAAGGCTCGTTGGAAGTGTTTTGACTGTAAATCCGGACAGCAAGGGGCAGCCACACATCTTTGTGATTAGGTAAACCTCAGAAGCCTTTCATGTGAGCAATCTGTAAAACCTCAGTGGGCACATCCTGTGCGGTATGCAGCTCAATCACAGGCAATGTGTCCTGTTCAACCTCTTATTAAATACACTCGATTAAGACTTATTTCCACCAGCTATGCAGAGAAGTTGCACCATGTAGCTCCTTCAGATAGACAAGCTTTTATAATTGTTTGTGAAGAGATGCCTTTTGTGGATTCAAGTGAGTACTTGGGAGTGTTTGTGTATATTTGGAAAATCTTCATAGCTAAAGTGAACATGTTGCTCTGAAATATTTTCCAACATCTGCCGCCCATCAGGATGTCTGCTTTCTGAGCCACTGCTGCATTCCTGAGCCGCTCCCTCTACCTGGATCAAAAAAGAAAGCCTTCCCTGTCGTTGCCCCTGAGCTCTGCTCTCTCTACCCCACTTTAAACTGTACTGTTGGTATTTTGCACCAGGTGCAAGCATCTGTCATCAGATCCAAACCAAAGACAAATAACACTAAGTAGGGTCATTTTTCTTTTTTTTTCTTTTTTTTTTATCATTTTCAAATTGGTGGGATTATCTTGAATTATGCATTTTATATCGTGTGGTATTTTGCACTTTTGGGTGATTAAACAAGAAGTCCAGGGGATTGTCTGAGCTTAGGTAAACATAAATAATAGAAAGTGGTATTTATGCTACAGTAACATACTTGAGGCAGCTCCATTGACCCTCTTTCTTGTCTTTCCTCTGTTTGGTCCTCATAATAATATTTCTTAATGCCTGTTTAACTGAACCCTGGATGGGAGACTTAAGCCCTCCCTACTTTTCAGGACTGTTTACAACTGTTTAGCAAACAGTTGTAGTTTAAGAGCCATTTGAGGCCAATGTGGCTAATTCGCTTTAAAAAGCAAATGCTAACGAATTAGGTCAATTTGGTAGCCCTATGTGTGAAAAAAAGCTTAACTGGGAATGCATTCTCTATATTGTATACAATAATAGTCATTGTCCTTGTTGCATGGTGTCTAATCCCAGCCCATTCAGAGCAGCACTTAAGATTCTTGGCATACTCCCATACTCATTGCTACTCATGGACTTAATCTTTTTTTCCCTCTCAGAATCAGTCAAGTGTATGGCTTAGCCAGATCAAATGAAAGCAAGCCAGCTCGCTTCAGAATGGCATTCCAAAGCGCAGAAAGTCAGGAGAGAGGCTCTGAGGTTGTTATATAAGAACAGACTGACCCTGCTCAGTGTCTGTCTGTCTGAAAATCTGTTGGGTCTACAGAATGATATAACAGGAGGATTTTCTCTGTCATTTAAATAACCTCCCCCACCTCTGTGCATGTGAGCAATGTGCTTTATTTCAGCTCTAAGATGAACACACTGAACTCAGGCATTGTCATATTTCATAAATAAATCAGTTTTATTTGTAGCATATAAAATTAAATCATTTTACAATTTATTCCAGTATGACACATAATATCCAAATAAAGTAGCTACATTTTTGATAAATAATATTAATAACAATAATAAAAACATTCATTCATCCTTTGACATGTTTCGCTTTGTCTTTTTCATGAAGGGAGTTCAATAGCTGCCACAAAACATGAACAATAATGCCCACGTCAGGAGGGAATGAAACCACACACTTGTTAAACAAGTCGAGAGGTTACATTTCGGTGTCTTGTTCGTAAGATACAGGATGGTATGCTAATTGAAGTTGCGCATGTGCATATCTACATATACACACACAAGTCTACAGTCTGGGTCATGTCTGATGTTAAGGATCAAAATATACACAGTGAATTGATATCAGCGACTAACACAAATGTACAAATATTAGTTACATCTTGCTCCATAACGAAGCTACTTTTGATGCTCCATTAATATGAAGCAGTTCTTAGTTAAGAATGCTGATGCAGTCACAGCAAACAGTGCACTTCATTAAGTCCTCATGATGTAAGCCCACAATTCCTTGGGAATCTAGTTACAACAAGAAGCTGGTTGTTGATTGGTAGTCTATTTACACCCCTGCTGTCATTTGTGGATCTCTTGCTCTTCCCGAGGGGTAAGGACAATCTTGACCAATCGCGTTCAGTCTCTGAACTTGTGGATGTCGTTGGAGAGGCGGTAGAAAGGGTAGGAGGCTTCGTTGGCATGGGGACAGTTGTAGGTGCACTTGCAGGACTCGATCATCATGATGTTCTTGTTGAAGGTCTCGCCATCCTCGCAGCGGAACTTGACGCGGATGGTTCTGGTGTCATGAGGGCTGCAGCAGCGCCCGTCCACGCACGCGCCGCAGTACTTGGGCCTGTACTTCTTGAGGCTAGAGCAGCCGGCATAGGTGAACTTCACTGGCTGACTGGACTTCTTGGTTCTGCTGCATTTCTTCCCTTTCTGCAGAGGAACAAACAAAATACAAATGGAGGTTAGTGTTGGGTTTGAGCCACCAGTGATGCATTTTTCAGTATCATGCATGCTTCCATCTTTGGAGTCATGGTGACTCAGGCTTACCTTCAGACTGGAATAAGGTGACTGAGTGCATGGCCGCACTTCACAGATTCTTGTCTCTTTGACCAGCTTGCACTCGCTGTTGTTGTTGGTGACTCTGGTGGAGATGCCTGTTCCACAACTCTTGGAGCACTGGGACCAGGGTGTGGTTTGGACAATGCACTTCTGGCTGTCAAACATCTGGACTTCAGGCTGTGGTCTGAATGCTGTGGTTGAAAAAAAAAACAAAACAAAACAAAATACTTCATATTAGTGTTTCATCATTGTGCACATTTCAAGATTGTCCATGTAAATCCATAAACGAGCTTATTTTCATAGTAAGAGACTGCTTTCTTACCAGGTAGGGACTTGAGTCCACCCTTGACAATTGCAATGAGCTCGTTCCTGTTGGTGAGGTCTCTTTCCAGCTCATCAGTCAGTGTGTCTTTTCCAAAGATCTTCTCTAGGATGTCTGTCTCCTTGCTGTCGTCACACACCCACTCCTCACAGCACTGGCCTGCTACCTTGACCAGTCTGGGGTTGGCACAGCCCAGGTTGGGCAGGGACAGCTCCTGTGGGCACAGTGGGACACATCCCACTGCCCCATCGATGCATGTGCACTGGTGTTTACAGTTGGGCTGGAAGCTCTCTCCGTTCTGGTAGATCCTGCTGTTGTACTCGCAGGGTCTGCCCTCTGACTTGGCTGCAGCGGGAGAAAAAACATGAGGAAAGGAATGTTATTCTTTCCTGCTCTGCTCAGAGACTTCTGCTGAAGACATCACATGGCTGCCAGATAAGGATCAGTTAAACTGTGAAATTCTTCAGGCTGCCTGAGGAGTCTCTTTCCTTCCACAGTGGGCTGTCTGTGCTTTGAGGTTTAGACTAAGGTTTCCTCCTATCTGCATTCCATAGCGTTGAACTCACCCAGGATCCCATACTTCTGAATAAAATACCCCTTATTTCCAAGAAAAACAACTTCAGCCTAACTCTCCTCACACACATGCGCATATGGAGACTGAAAGACTCTATACATACCTCGGCAGATGCCACGAGTGGTAGCAGCGGCAAAACTGGCTCCAAAGTTACACTCCAGCCCTTTAGTGTGGTCACAAGGCTCGGTCAGGCTGCAGTCCTCGTTCAGTTGCCTGGCGCAGACTTTGCAGCAGCCGCAGCCGTCCAGGACGACGCTGACGCCGGGTGCGCACTTGGGCATCTCCAGCGGACACTCACACACGGAGGGGCAAGAGGAAGAGGAGAGGACCTGTACAGCCAACAGCAAAACCCCCCAGTTAGAGACTAAAACTAACACAGCCATGCCTCACAACTTCACACTGGAGGAAACTTCTCAGTGTTCCATCCAAAAGAAAGCGCATGAGTTCCGTCTGTTCGGTCTAAGCGCAAAGACAGAGTAATAACTAAGATAAAGACATAACTCACCAAGTTGAGGCTCCCAAAGAAGGTAACGGCAATAGTAAGCATCAGCATGTTGGATAAATTTCTTGTGCGTGTTCAAGAGGAATCCTGTTAGGAAATGCAGGTGATATTCTGTCTTCAGAGGAGTCCTTAGATATTCCCTCTCTCAGTCGTCTGTCTCTGTTGATGTGTTTGCTGGTAGTCTCTAGTGTCAGAGGCTCCTTTAGAGTAGATGAGGCTCTCGGTAAAGCGGTTGCAGTCTGCTCAGGTCCGGCCACCTCCGGACTTTTATACCGTAGTGGGAAGCTGACGTCGTTCCTGGGCTGCTTGCTGAACTGTTCCCAAACTATGCCAGGAATGTTTCTCGGCGCATTTTCCATCCAAGACCTAAGCTCCACCCTGTCTAAACCTTTCTCTTTTTTTCTTTCTCAAATGGATTTTTCCCCCCTGGATCCCATCTGAACACACTTTTCCGTCTCACATTTTTTCCCTTCTTGTTTGTTCCTCCTTTCATTTTCTTCCTCTGCTTACTTCTCACATCTATCAACTCAACTTCACTTGGCTTTTCTGATGAAGCAGTACATTTTGTGAAGTTTATTGTATGCCAGGATGAATACTTATTAAGTTTATTACAAGGCCAAGGTGAATTTATTATTGATTTTTTAGAATTTAAAAAAACAAAACAAAAAACAAGTAAGTAAACACTATCATTATGCACTAAACAATCATAAATCCCCAGGTTGCAGAAATCATGGTTCATAGTATGTTTAAGAATCTAAGTCTAAGGGTGAGTTTAGTGTCTGATGCTTATGCTGATTGAATCAATTTGTTAAATACATTTTTACAGCTTGTTACAGTGGCCACGTTTAAAATAGCTGTAGGTTTTTCTCTAAGTCTTAAAGGTGTGGGCAGAAATACGTTTAACAGCGTCTATTTCTGGCTCTCCAGTGCCTTTATTCAGAGGAGCTAAGCGTTTCCAGATGCGCACCAGAGCTCAGACGTAACAATATTGCCATATTTGGTATGGCAGTAGCCTACATTATTAACATATTTCTCTCCCTTCGGCCAGCAGACCACAAAGAATTCCTGACAGCTAAAAGGGTTGTTAAATATGTTCTTCAAGCAGGGAAATTCCTTCGCATTCATTCGTAATTTAACTTTTCACGCTATCTGTCCATCACGTTTTCAGGAAAGAAAAAAAAAAAAAAAAAAAAAAAAAGTGGGTCCGGTTGTAGGTATTGTGATCCAGTTTTCCACAAGAGATGTTGGTGGGGGGAGACAAATACTTGGTCTTTGTCTACTTTTTTACACCAGGGGTCTCAATAAGTTCCCACCACCGAAGTTTTGAAATGATTCCGATTGATGAAACGAGGGCAACGAAATGCGTAAAGACGCAACATTAAAAAAAACAAAAAAAAAACAAAAAAACAAAACAATATCATTGCAATGATCGACTGGCAAATTCCAAAGAGGACATTCTCGTAATACATGAAGGCAGTGTGTTTATTTGTGTTGATGAGGATCGGACATTTACGTCTCCCTGTAACTTCATGTGTACATTTAACATGACGATACACTGAGACAGCAACACTGAACAGAGTCAGGACGAATGGAGAGGCGCTCCGGTGAGTCTGTGCTTTTGTTTTTCGGTTTATTCTTGCGGACTGGTTGACTGTGATGGGCTCTCTCTCTCTCTCTCTCAGCAAATCCCTCACTCACAATCGGATAAATTAAACCCGTTACAATTAAGTATGAAAATAATGTATGCGTAAATCAGAAGTTGTAATCGGTGCGTAAATCTTTCGCTTTACAGCACATGCGTAAAAGTTACCTGAAATCCTAAAAGTTGCTTAAAATCTTTCCACGCTGGGCTGTCTGGGTTGAGATTTTTTAAGGGCATATTTTCTTTCATACTTCCAGTTTAAGACACTAGATGGTGATGTGTTAAGGATGACTCTATGGATCCGGTGCTCTTATTCAGAAAATGCCCAGATATTAGGATTTTCTGCATTCTTCAAATAGAACAGAGTGCATTCACATGATTCCACTGTAAACACAGCCATACAGCATCATACTTGTGTCTGTGTGTATTTGGATTGGAGGTGTGCCTGTGTGGAGCCTCTATGGACTGGGGGTGTGTCTGTGTGTACATGTGCATTTCCCTCATGTGTGTAGTGTGAAGCTGTTTCATGCTGATGTGTGTGTCCGTTTGTTTCTCTTAACCCATAAATACCCAGTGTTATTTTTGTGTCTGTTCCCAAATGATTTTTTCCCCCTCTATATTTAACCTTTCTTAAGTGATTTATCACCACTTATTCTAAAATAATCCTCCATATTTTGCATTTTCCCAGTGAAAATCAGGTATTTTCCTACATTTAATTTACTCATCATAGAGATGCTCATAAAAACTCAGGTATCAGTTGAAGGTTATTATATCCAAAACAGAGAAAACTGAAGAAAAAGTGACTTTTTTACTAAAATATATCTTTAACTGAACATAAACCAAGTGTTTCCATCCCGTCATTGATCAAACGCCATGGGTTTTACTGGTGACTCAGTGTTGTAGAACAGGGGTGTCAAACTCCTTTTAGTTCAGGGGCCATATTCAGCCCAGTTAGATCGCAACTGGGCCAGACCAGTAAAATGTTAACATAATAGCCTTAAATAATGACAAATCCAAACTTTTCTTTTTGTTTTAGTGGAAAAAAACACATAAAATTATGAAAATATTTACATTTACTAACTATCTGAACAAAAAAAAGACATGAATAACTGGGGGAAAAATGACATTTCTTAAGAAAATATGTGCAATTTTAACAATATTCCACCTCAACTTCTCATTTATACATGTGCGTTACGGATCAGATCTACAGAAGCACAAAACATTTAGCAACAGGCAGAATATTGTTAAAACTGTGCTTAATTTTCTTTAGACATTTCAGGTTGTTCATATTTGTTCAGGTTATTCACATTTCACCATCAGATAGTTGGTAAATGTAAACATTTTCTGAATTTAATATTATTTTTTGCACTACAAAAAAAAAATAAACATTTGAAGTTGTCATTATTTATAGGTATTATATACTATCATTTTTTCACATTAAACCAAAAAGAATATTTGGAGTCATTATTTTTAGGTTATTAGGCCATTATTTTACTTGCAAATTCATCCCACGGGCTGGATTGGAACCTTTTGCGGGACGGTTTTTGCCCCCGGGCCACGTGTTTGACACCTGTGTTGTCGAAGATGACGGTGTTTCCGCGGTAACCACAGAGCTTCTGAATGATCAAATGGGTCATATCTGATGACCATGAAAAGATGATAAACTGTATTTTACACCAATCATTTACATGTATTGATAGAATTAGTGGATCAACAGGTATTAAACAGTTTAGATCAGTAGATGGTTTTAGTCACAGGTGAATGTTTGGGTCTTTGTGAGTTAATACCAGAATTAAGATTTCAGCGCCTTTCATAACCCCACGTTGCATCAGCGGCAGGTTTTATGTCATGTTTGGTTTGTTGTTCTACAGTCTGTACATGTATGTCTATATGTGTGTGTGTGTGTGTGGCTGCGAAAGGAAACAGTGTTGTCATTGTACGTCATTGGAGTATAATGTACAGTAATTTTCATTCCATAATTACACTTTCACTTAAGGAAACATTTCTAAAGGACACACGTCTCCGTTCAATAATTACGCTGGCATAATAGTTTCCACAAAGGTCATCTCTCACGTGTAAGTGTACACACACTCATAATAGGGATGAAATGAGGAGGGGGTTGCTTTCCTTCACACAAACTATCATTGGGTTATGCTTATAGCTTTGTAACACGGGAGCCAGAGCACACTGTAAGCCCGGATAATTTGACTTAGTGGTTGCCTTAAAAATATTAAGTAATGACTGATCAACTTTTTAAGTACATTTAACCCAGGAAGACCCTTTTGTGGCAGTTCCCAAATAGATTTTTCTCTCCATTTAACCTTTCTTGAATGATTTATCACCATTGATTGTAATATTATCCTCTTTATTTTGAGGTTTTTTTTTTTGTGTGTGTGTAAATTATGTATTTTCCTAAATTTAATTCAATAACCATGTAGATCTTCATAAAAGCTCAGAGTAAATTCAAAAGTTAATACATCAGAAATAGAGAAAACTGAAGAAAAAGCGACTTTTTCTGTAAAATATATCATTCACCGGACATAAAACAAGCGTCTCCATCCACTGTCATTTATCAAAGTCCATGGGTTTTACTGGTGAAGCAATGTTGTAGAGAATGATGACGTTTTCATGTTCACTACGGAGCCTCTGAACGTCCAAATGGGTCATATCTGATGACCATGAAAAGATGACGAACTGTATTTTACACCAATTATTTACATGCATTGATAGGATTAGTGGACCAACAGGTATTAAACAGTTTACATTAGTTGATGCTTTTGGTCGCCAGTGGCTGCTTCAGTCTTTAGGGGTTAACTTAAAATCTTGTGTAATATCAGCTGCTTTGCATAGTTATTATTAGTAAATATTTTTAGTTAAATCAACTTGGAATTTAGTGCATTGAACTTCAATTATAGGGCACTCATCAAAATACTCAGAAATTCCAAATTTCAACCTTAGTGTGTTATTGGACGTCGTCATCTACCACCTCTTGCCATAAAACATCTGAGCAGCACTTGCTAAAAAGTATGTAACACATGCGATTAAACAACTGTTATAAGGTCATAAAGTGACAAAAATCACTCATATTCACTATTTACAGCTTCAGAATTTGTATAAAATCTCTCTGAGTCACTGTATAGTGTTTTAAAAACCAACATGCGTCTTGATCTCACTGAGGCACGGGATTGGCCCCATATCTAGTGTTTGTGGAAGTTACCGAAAATAGTCACTTGCCCGATAAAGGGTTAAGTGTAATAACTATGCAAAGCAGTTGATATTACAAAAGATTTTAAGTTGAATGTACTTAACCCATAAAGACCCAAACATACACCGATGACCAAAATCATTTACTGATATAAAAAGTTAAATACCTGTTGATCCACTAATCCTGTCAATACTTGTAAATAATTGGTGTAAAATACAGTTTGTTATCTTTTCATGGTCATCAGATATAACTCATTTGGACGTTCAGAGGCTCCGTAGTTACCGTGGAAACACCGTCATCTTCTACAACATTGATTCACCAGTAAAACCCACGGAATTGGATCAATGACAGTGAATGGAGACACTTGGTTTTACGTTCAGTTAATGATAGATTTTAGCAAAAAAAAAGTCACTTTTCCCTCCATTTTCTCTGTTTTTAATACAATAACCCTCAACTTTAATTTGAGCTTTTATGGTCATCAGTCATTATCGGTAAATTAAATGTAGGAAAAGACATGATTTTTATTTAAGAATGCAATATACTGAGCATAATATTAGAATAAACGGTGATAAATTACTTGAGAAAAGTTAAAAATAGAGAAAAAATTATTTGAGGACTGCCACAAAAGTAGCACTGGGTCTTTATGGGTTAAAAAGTTCATTAATAATCACTTTTTTTTTTTTTTTAAGGCGATCACTTTTCTCAATTTTTTTTTTAAAAGTAAACTCAATTTATCCAGGCTTGCAGCGCAGCTCCAGTTAGATAGGATGCATAAGAAAGACATGTCTGGTGATCGTTTTCAGCCAAAATTTGAGAAATCGCAGCATTTGTATGGCAACCGGTTGCCGTTCTGCACCACATGGACTCAAAGCAACCTCAGAACCAGATCTCAGCATAGTCTGTGGTAAGAATCCCTCAGCCTCCCCACGTCTGTCTAAGTGACAGATGGAACAGAACAGGACGGCCCACTGTGTTTAAACAGCAGATTCCATTGTAGTATATTCAAGATAAATGTCATAACTGGTATGCACTGTGTATTGGCAACACTTCCTTTCTCTGTCAGCTCGCGGAGCGCAGGAAGTCTGCTGAGTTATGGGTCATTCTTGTGTGAACCGGATCAGAGTCGAGGACAGCTATTAAAACACTGAGTCAGGTTCGGGGAAGAAATATAGATCGGAGTACCCTATACGGAGTCAGAGTTCTTCAGAGTTACAGCCGCTTTCTTTAACAGAAACCCCACACTTGACACTTTCAGTTTCTTATCTTTGAATTGAAACTGAATGAGGATGGAATGAGGAAAAGTGCACGCTAATCTGATATGTTGGCATAAATTAGACGATACGCTATCACCTTGCATTCTTTACCAGTTCAGGGAATTCACATAGCTTCCCATTTTTTCCAACTCTTTTTGCAGGGAAGACAGAACAGTGGCTAAATCAATGCCACGCACCATTAATTGTTTTGTTTTTTTTTTAACAGAAAAAGCACAGACTTCTGACAAACGTAGACACAATCTTTAACCCGTAAAGACCCAGTGTTACTTTTGTGGCAGTTTCCAAATAAATTTTTCTCTCTATTTAACCTATCGTGAATGATTTTTTTCACAATTTATTTATATTATTCCCTGTATTTTGCCTTTTTCACTGTAAATCATGCAATTTCCTCTATTTAATTTCCAATATTTAATTGAGATGTTCATGAAAACTCAGAGTAAATTCAAAGGTTATTATATCAAAGCAGAGAAAACTCAAGAAAAAGTGACTTTTTCTGCAAATAAATCAATAACTGATCATAAAAACAAGTGTCTCCATCCACTGTCATTGATCCAACTCCATGGGTTTGACTGGTGAATCAGTGTTGTGGAAGATGACGGTGTTTCCACGGTAACTATGAAGCCTCTGAACGTCCACATGGGTCATATGTGATGACCATGAAAAGATGACAAACTGTATTTTACACCAGTTATGTTCATGGATTGATAGGATTAGTGGATTAACAGTTATTAAACATTTTAAGTCAGCTGATGGTCTTGATCGCTGCTCGATATCTGGGTCTTTATGGGTTAAATGCCATCATCTTGAAGGATTGTTTTATAATCTGTAAATACAGTGTTGTTGTGAACAGACTTGCGTTACAGTGTGCAAAGGGCCCTAGGGGTTCATTAACAGAGGAAAATAACAAGTAAAAATAAAGTACTTTAATCACATTTGCAGCAAAAACACCCAATTTAGACATTTTATTCATTAGACTGGGAAGTCTGAATGATGAATACAAAGCCGTACATAGATGCTGTAGAGTCAGAGGAGTCACAATTTGCAAGTCAGATTTTAATAGATTTCTTTTTTTATCAAATGAATATTATATGTGAAAGTTCCTGTGACAGACTTTGACTCTAAGACACCTACCTCTTCATACATTCAACATGCCCAGAGGGCTCGGGACATGATTTGAAGACTAAAGTATTTTTCAGTTAACATTCACATGCCAAAGCTTAGCTATAAAAGCTCAAAGAATCTACGACTCAGTCACAAAACGACAAAAGATGAGCCTCTACTTTCTCCAAAAATGTAATCTGCAGATGTGATGAAACATGTCTGCCATTTCTGTCTTAATTAATTATGATTATGATGAGTTCAAGGAAAAATCTCCCCAGTACTCTGACACAGTATCATCAATCTGCTCGATGCATTCCAGGCGTTATTGTGTGATGAGGTGTTGCAATTTGCTTCTTTGGTTTGCACGATCTCCCTCCACCTGCTGTATCTACAGTCGTGGAAAAAAATAATTAGACCACCTCTTGTTTTCTTCAATTTCTTGTTCATTTTAATGCCTGGTACAACTAAAGGTACATTTGTTTGGACAAATATAATGGTAAATGGCTCATAAGAGTTTAATTTAAGAGCTGATATCCATCCATTTTCCATGGTTTTCTTGATAATAACCAAAATCACTTAAAGCTGCGTATGACTTTCATCACCAATTTTTCATCAGATCTGTAAAACCTGAGTCATAGCCTAAGTATCACAAATCCATAAGCCTTTCCGTGATTACTCACCTGAATCTCTTCCCTCACAGTGAACACTTTCGAAGTGCACTCCACCATAAACAGTCCATTTGTTTACGAACAGAGCCGGTCGGTCACTCGGGAATTTTCGGAAATTTGTCGCGACGTGCATTGTGGGAAGCGGAGTTACAGCGGCCACAGCAGCAACAAACACTGAAACGGTTTCATTGTCTTTTGCTACTGCAGATGTTTGGAACTCCGCTTCCCACAATGCACGTCGCGACAAATTTCTTAAAATTCCCAAGTGACCGACCGGCTCTGTTCGTAAACAAACGGACCGTTTATGGTGGAGTACACTTCGAAAGTGTTCACTGTGAGGGAAGAGATTCAGGTGAGTAATCACGGAAAGGTTTACGGTTTCATGATACTTAGGCTATGACTCAGGTTTTACAGATCTGATGAAAAATTGGTGATGAAAGTCATACGCAGCTTTAAGTTCTTACATCAATAGCTATGGCATTGTACTGACAAAAACAGTGCTTTTAGGCATTCCATGTTTTTGTTTTCTGTCTATTTTAGTCACATGATACACACAGGAGTTGAATTTTATATTTTTTATTAAATTTTTTCCACGACTGTATTTTTAGGATACTATCTATCTATCTATCTATCTATCTATCTATCTATCTATCTATCTATCTATCTATCTATCTATCTATCTATCT
>JAPQRP010000020.1:4622360-4647100 GCA_037367295.1 Apogon hyalosoma
CATAAAATATTTTGCTTAATTCAGGCAAAAAATCTGCCAATGGAACAAGTGAAAATGATCTTGGTAAGATTTCTTGACATAAGATTTTCAAGATCTATTGTCTAAAAATAAGTTCTCATCTCATTGAAAAGTTACTCTTTTTTTTCTTATTTTAAGTGTGATGAGATATTTTGACTAGAAATGAGGAAAAATACACTGTAAAATTTAGATTTTTGCAGTGTATTTCAAGAAAAAAAAAACAATCGACAAACCTTAAAAAACTTGACAGAAGTTAGATTTGTCTTTTTCTTTATAGTGGTGTTCCATTTCACCTGTGTTTGGAAATAATTGCTGTCAGACCTCTCAGTTTTCTAGTGTGTTGACCTTTGAATCTTAGAGCACTGATGAGAGTAAATATATAAACCCTGACTCCTCAGAGCATTTGAACTTGTAAGACCTACAGCCTAAGAAAAAAAATATCTGTAGTGGGTTGTCATTCTTTATTGATAACAATAACAGCTAAGCACTTTTATTAACAATGTGCTTTACAGCAGTCAGCATACGTAAAACAATACAATATGAGACGATATGAGAAATAACATCCTAAATGACATCACACAGTTAAAGCTTAAAAAGTGTATCTTTAGAAAAGAAATAACTTTCCCTTGGTATAATTTAGTAAAGCTGCTTTTCCCACAATGCAAATAGGGGATCCAAAAATGGGTTGACAAGCTGTTTTGCACTGGTTCTCCAATTAGTAGAACCGACTATCTAACAATATATAGTCTGTGAATTCAAAAACATTAGTTATTAAAAAACAAGAACAAATGAGGCTTATGCTGTTGGGGCTGACAAAAAGGGTATATCCCCGAAATCCCCCCCAATCCTCTGCTACATATAAATCTATCCACGATAATTGTTAGACAGTCGATATGAACTCAGTTTGAGCTACATCATCCTAAAAGTGGCAGAATTATAGTCAGAGAACCAATTTTTTCCCCACAAAACTCCACCTAGTGAATGAAAATGACACCATATGAACTCTGGATGAAGAGAAAATGGACATTTTATAAGATTATCAATATGAACCAAATTTTATCTCAATCGGCCTATTATTGGTTGATTTATGTCCAAAAAATGGATTTTCAACTAAAGCGCCCCAATTTGGATGACTTATAATACTCATAGAGAAGCTGAAATCAATAGGGTTCTTCCACCAGGGGTCCCCTATGTTGGTTATCAGGGGAGAAGAAATCCAACCAAATCTGTCCTAGTTATCGCATTCACACGAAGGATATTGGGCAGCAGCGGATCTGGTGGCGTTTGGGGTAAAACCATTATATCCCCGAAACGCAATTTCGTTTCGATGTTAACGATGTAGAGGAAACAACGTGGTGAAAATTATGTAAGAGACAAGAAAACACAACAAGAGGCCAAAAGTGTCATAAAAGTAAAAGATACGTTAGATGAAAATGATATAAAAATATGAATTGGAGCAAGATGGAGAAGATGAATCAAGATGATAACAATGAACATGTTATAAAAGACACGATGTAACCCAAGAAAACAAAACCGATGCAAAATGAAATGATGTTAAAGTATAAAATATACAAGATGAAATGGATGTTAAAGATGTAGCAAGATGATAATGATGTAGAGGACATGAATTCAATATAAAAACAAAAATTAAGAAGACAAAAGCAAAAATATAAGTGAAAGACGAGATGAGAATTATGTAAAAGTATAAAACGCAACCTGATAAAAGAATGTAAAGATGTAAGGAGACAATGATGCAGATGTACATGACAGAAGATGCAAGGAAACCAAAAAACACAATAAGCACCTTTTTCACCAACAGGAAATTATTTACCATGGCAAAAAAATTCCTGGTAATCTGTGTGGGTTGTGTTTCCACTGCACCTCAAAATTCTGGGAAGTTTATTCAAATCAGGCTCGGTCATTTAGTATCATCAACTCGAAGTCCCGCTGAATTTCTTCTTAGCATATTTGGCAAATGTGTCCGACAAGATCCAGGCTGTTTTGAGCGTTTTTGGATGGACAGACAGACTATTGCAATGCACGTGCACGAGCGGGAAATGCACCTGGTCATCCGTCCACTTCTCATAACTTCTTTTTGCTCTTTTTTTCCAAATGAACAAAACACAAAGTGAAGCTTGTCGAAATGTAATAAAAGCGTTTGCAGCCAGGTAGGTTCCACCAATCAGAGTTCTTCAGCTCACAGCCCCGCCCCTCAGGAATTCTCCAGAATCTGAAAAGTACCTCCCCTCCTACTAGGAACTCTTTTCAGGGAACCTTTGGGCTTTGGGGTTGAGGGAACGTTTTTTTTTTTTACCTGGTAATTTGAGTGTAAATGCGCCAAATCCCAGGTATAATTAAAGTTCCTGTGGCGGAAAAGACGCTGTAGTGACGTAGAAATAAAAGACACAATGATATAAAAGCAAAAAAACCAACAAAAGAAAACTCCTTCAACTTGTAAACTTGTTTAAACAGGAGATGTTAATTAATTTTTTGGCTCTGGAACTGAAAAGGATCGTGAACCCGCTGCTTTGGAACCCGACTGTGACTGTGTTTGCAGGGTGTGTTTATCTCTAATGTGTTGCACGCTTTGGGCATGTTGGCTGCATTTACGCTGATTAAACAGAACTGACAGATCCTGTTTGAAGGCAGATTAAGTAACAGACATATCTAATTGTGAAATAGCAGTGAATGCAGAAGCTTGGCTTTTATGTAGCCTGTCTTGACCAAACAAATACTTCATTGTTAATTCAGAAATATCGTGCGCCGCATTTTGCTGCACTTTGTAAACATAACAAAATCAGTCGAGACTAATTAAGACAAACCTCCCCGAGCTTTTATAATACCCCCCACCCTCCTCCTTGTTTTCCTAGTGACACTTTCACTTCTCAACCCTTCTCTTCTTCACACAACACACTCCCGGCGAGACACAAACTGTCAACATCGACTCCATTGATCGCTGAAGACGTCCAGCCAAAAATAATCTATTACATCTTGCCGGCTATAACCATCACTTTGGGCCGTCAGTCCTGTTGACAGTTATGTTTAAATGCCCAGCTTTCCCTGCTGCCACTGAGCAGGGACAACAATCTTCCCTTTTTTTTTTTTTTTATTTAAAGGCCTTCTCCAGACGTTATTGGAACTAAAAATGACTTACACCTGTGTCTGAGGAAGTGCTGCACCTGCCAACCTTATTCTACATTAGCACAAATCGGTGTATAGATGGTGCTCTGTAAGGAAGTCGATGCTAGAAGGTATTTGCTCTGCACTCTCCCAAGATCACTGGGAATTTGGAAGTGTTTGTTTGTGGTGCAGCCATAGGGAAACGAGCTGAAGCCCTGAGGTTTCTGCTGTGTCTGCAATCCTACAGCAGCAGCAGTTAGAAAAAAAGTTGGAAAACCATTTAATTAATACCACTTAATTCATTTTTATGAGGCTCAAATAACCATTATGTCAAACAGTAATGACTAAGCGTATGTCACATTTTGTTCACTAGTGTATGTGCATTATATAAAATGTTTCCATTTTATTAAAAATTCTGACTAATGCTCATTTTGATTAAATGTAATAGCCCATTTTATTTGGTTCCTTGTTAATGGCAGTGTATTCCCTTTATGGGCAAACATAAACTCTGCATTTAGCTTTATGCTAGCTATTTTATTGGAATAAAATTACAAAATGTGTCACGAAATGTAACATGAATACATTTTAGATTTTTTTTTTTTCACCACAAAAGAGAGTAGTGCTGAAAACAGTATCTACCGTGATTCCAGGCAACATCTTTGTAAGAAGGCATGTCTATTGGTCCATCGGTCTGTCCCGATTGGATTCTTTCATTATGACAGTACAGCTTAGGTAAAAAGTTTTGATAATATAAGTCAGTTTAGGTGAGAATGGTCATATGGTGTCTGTAGTAATGTCAAATGGAATGTGAACTCATCATTGAACTTGGGTTGCCGTTTTATTGTTTTCATGGAGAGACCCCTTTTATGTTTTCTCAACATTCGTACAGCTTGTGTTGTACAGGTGATCAGGCACAACATAACCTCACCTGGAGAACCGTAGTAGCTGCAGTATTTTTCACAAGTTATAGAATGTACTATAAAACGACAGCGCTTGGAGGTCTTTTGGCGTCATTGGGCTAAAACTCCGTACTTGTCTTTCAGGATATTGTAATTCAAGTAGTCTGACAGGAAACAAGAATTCGTTTTAGGGCTCTAGAAAATCCATTCTGTCCATAATATCAATTTTTTAAATGAATTTTTAACCTCCCCATTTACTTTTAATGTGTGGAATTTCAAATGTATGTAGCATTAAAACTATTGGTTGAATTCATACCAAACTGGGTTTATAGATTGCCAGTGACCCAGAATAGATGTGGTTACATTTTTGGAAAAGTAGGTCAAAGTCAAACATTTTTTATGAATTTTTAAAATCTTTTTTCTTCTCTCATTTACTTATAATGGGCAAAATTCTATAACATTCTATAAAAAACATCAATTTTGTTTCAATTCACTTCAAACTTCACACATATGTGGAGGCAGTTCATATGCTGACATCGGCACATGCATAGACATAATGACATCAGCTGGATCGATGCCAAAGTGAGCTACAATACGTGCGAGGGGCGGGGTTTGTTGTGCTTGGCTTCACTTGTTTTCCTTGTCCACATAGATGCACACAAACCTCACTTTATAAAAATCTTGTCTTTGGAAAGTGTTTTTAAAAATTGAATTTTTTTGCAAACAGGGTGAGACAGTGGTCAGAGGGTCTTGAGTTTGACCCCACTGGGCCGATGGGGGCCTTTCTGTGTGGAGTTTGCATGTCCTCCTCATGTACACTGGCTTCCTCCTACCTAAACTGGGTAATGGGTCAATCTAAATTGCCCAGAAAAAAGAATGTGAGAGTAAATTGTTGTTCGTTGTTCTATACATCAGCCCTGAAATGAACTGGCGAAACATCCAGGATGAACCCTGCCTTGGCCCGATGGTAGTTCGAATAAGCTCCAGCCCCATTGCGGTACAGTATAGAAATATAATTATAGGTTTAGAAAATGAATTAATGTAGTCTTTGTGACCTAAATGCTATTTATGTGGGGATAAAAGACCAAAACATAGAGAACAGACTTCAGTCTTGCAAAGTATCTGCATTAGTGTGAATGTGACATAAGTGTTTGGATTTGGACAAAGAAAAAAAGAGCTGCAGAAGGGACATTTCAACTCCTGCAGCTGTAATTGATTATTTCTAATGTCATTATGTAACAGTGACCCGAGGCCAATCTGCCTTCATAATGCAAATGCACATCCTAACAAAGATAACTACCTGTTTTCATGATCAGGCGCACCAAATAGTCTGTAAAATTATTATGTTATTAAACTATTTAAGTGTGTTGTGTCTTCTCGCTGTGCGACTACAGGTGGGAGCCTGTCACAAACCTCCTCACATCCTACTTATAATCATCACCAGGAGGTTGACGTGATAGTGTTTTTCCCAGTTGGCAGTTTAGATTAAACATGAAAGGAACCCACAATTAGAATACTTATTTAAATGGTCTTACTTTCCAATGAGCTCATGGTGGATGAAATAATCTCACAGTGCGTATGATTCAGACATGTAGTAGTAGAGGTTGGGTGCAGTGCTGTGTTGAAAGAACATGGTAGAAACTGTTTTGGTTTTGGCACCGCGTGTCTGTTTGAGACAAAGCAGTGCCTCTGGGAACTTGGAGCTACGTCAACAGTGAAGTAAGTGTTGAAATTTTAAACCCAACCAATTATATAATAATGGTCACAACAAAAAAAAAGTAAGACACATGTAAAAACAAAATAACCTTCGAGCTTGTTTTGAAGATGTTCTTGTTGTGGAATTCCTACAGGTGCGACATTAACTATTTCATCATATCAGCCTCTCTTCGCCTGACAGAAACTGAGCAGATTATAAACTCTTCGCCGCTTCACCTCACATTAGTCAGAGGGTAAGATTTTGTGTTTACATGTCAACATTAAGCCAGGGTGAAGCAGACCCTCGATGCACAACATCCGCTTCAACAGACCTTAAAATAGATCGGCCTTTCACACCCTTTTAGCCACTGACAGTAGAACAACTAGTCTTTGTTTAAAGCACGAACCCCCCCAGAAAAAAACCCAAAATGACAGACGTACAGAGCGAACCCTCAGTGGTATGCATATAAATGTGCACCAAATTCCACACCTAGAGAAGCCTTCACCTGCAGACGTATCGGAGTTTCACCCCGTATCTCTATCTATCTTGTTCACTCGTAAAGACACACTCAATCATGTCAGCCCCACGTCTCGTTGTTGGACGGCGTCCTGGGAGGACAAGCTAAAGCAAGGCTCAGTCATATTTTCTACATAGCTTTATCTGTGTCTGCGTAAAATGCACTGCCCAGGCAATAGCACTGTTTTCACATCTGCTCAGGTCTCGAAGCACCGAGCCAATATTGTCTGAAAATCATCCTTCTGACGGGAACACGAACTGATATGTCTCCGCAGATTTATCCTTTATTCCCGTCATCATATCTCCCTTCGTCTTCTTGTATCTTGTTGTCGGCAATATTCTTTTTTTTTCTTTGTTGTCTTCCTCTAAACAAAGCTGTGGGGCAGCTGATTTATACAGACTTAGCTTGCAGCTGAATAGGAATGCAGCTTTTTGTATTTGTTGACATGTTAACTAATCACAAACTGATGTGAATTCATCATCAGTGTGAACTCTGTCTTTGATTCATGCCGCGCGTGTCTTCTCTTAATTTCAGATCTATTCATCACACCGTGGAGAAATAATTCCTGTCACTGTATGAACTCTTTCTGCCCCGTGTCTGGTTGGAAAGGCCTTCCCGTCGGCCTTTTGATGAACATGATATATCTCAGATGTGGTTTCCCTTCCAGATCCGCCCTCTCTGAGTTAGCATTTTTCTTTGCTCCCTCATTCAGTCTGACTAATACTCTTTGAGGAGTAGATTTTAATTGTGCCAAACTACAGTTCAATCAGAAATTAAATTTAACAGTGAGTGAATCTCAGCACAGATGATCTGTACGGGGTCCTGTAGCGCCGCTTTATTTTATTTTTAATGCGTCACATTAATACCCCCGTGATTGAAACTCCCATTGAGGGAATGATCAGACTTCCAAATCAGTAAGTACTTTAAATTAAGTGGGATTAGAAGAGGTCAGGCTAATGATCCAGTCATTGAGAGGATTAAGGAAAATAGCATTCATTTTGTGCTGCATGCTTTCTCTGGATCAGCACCTTCAGCTCATTTATTTTGCTAATTTCTCTTCATGATCCTGCATGAGAAAGCAGAGATCAGTATTCTGCTGTTCAAGCCATTTGAATAATAAATTATATTAAGTGTTCTGATGGGGTGTCTCTGAATTAAAGTTTTCATCAGACTGGATCTCTTGGGTATTAGCATGTCATTGAGACAGTGTATATATTCTTAAATCCAATTACAAGGACAGGGTTTAATTAAAAGTGTTCTGATCTGGAGGTTTTGATGAAGTCGGATTAATCAACATTTTTACATGATCTGGTTAAATAATGACTATGGGTCGTGTTAAGGCATTACACACAATGACAAATCCACAGAATTATTCATGACTCCACAGCTCAGTTCAGCATCTTTTAGGCCATCTTAATGTTGCGGTTTGGTCTCTGTGCTCGCATTTCTACTTTAAGCTGCAGTAAGTACCTGTTTTTGCTGAAAGAGCTAGTAAATGCATACATTGCAGCAGGCTTGTGGGTCTGATTTTCCACATCACAATGAAAATAAATGGATTTGCACTGGGAAAATAACTGAATTGGCTGCAAAAAAAAATGCAAAAGCCCTCTTTAGAACCAGTATCATCTGGGATTTAGTGTTAAAGGGAATAATAACTGTGGTCCACACTCAAAATATAGTAATACACCGTAATGCAGGGTGCAGCCAGTTATAATATGGAAAAATATACGGCCTGTCTGAAGTAATATTAAAAACATGGTGAACCCACTTGCTCTGTAGAGACAATGAGATAATACTAATGAAAACATGAATATCAGTGTTAGATTGCATTTCTGCTATGATCGCCATAAATCCCTCAGAGCCTTATGCAAGAATTATTCAATTAAGGTTAAGGTCAAATCACTTTATTATCCCTGTAGGGAAAAGAATATGCACAGCACCTACCATTAGCATTAGCGATTAGCACATTAGGAGCAGTGAGCTGCCATTGAAGGCGCCTGGGGACCAACTCCAGATCTTCCTCAGTGCCTTGGTCAAGGACACTAACAGGGATTAACATACATATATGTTTTTGATGGTGGCGGGGGGTGGAGGGTGGTACCCCAAGGACACCCGCATGATGCAGAGAATAAGTAAACTCAAAAAAGATAGGCCATGGACTAAATTGAACATGGAGGCTTCTAAGTGCTAACCTCTACACCACTGCAACACCTTAAAGCTGCGTATGACTTTCTTCACCAATTTTTCATTAAATCTGTAAAACCCGAGTCATAGCCTAAGTATCACAAGTCCGTAAGTCTTTCCGTTATTACGCACCTGAATATCTTCCCTCACGGTGAACAGTTTCAAAGAGCCAGTACGTCACTCGGGCGTTTTTGGAAATTTGTCGCGACATGCATTGTGGGAAGCAGAGCTCCACGCAGCCACGTTATGGCCGCAGCGGCAACGAACACGGACACGGCTTCATTGCCTCTTACTGCTGCATCTGCATGGCGCTCCGCTTCCCACAATGCACATCGTCTGTTTGAAAACAGTTGGATTGTTTATGGTGGAGTACACTTCGAAACTGATCACTGTGAGGGATGAGATTCAGGTGAGTAATCATGGAAAAACTTATGGATTCGTGATACTTAGGCAATGACTCGGGTTTTACAGATTTGATGAAAAATTGCTGACAAAAGTCATACACAGCTTTAACTATAGGTTTCATATATGTCATATGGCCCAAAATGTCTTGACTACAGCATTTTTCATATTAGTTGATGTTGATAATGTTATTCCCTCAAGTTTAAAGCTGGATATTTAGTTCTGATTGAAAGTTGAAGGTATAAACACAAATGTAATTTGTGGTGTCAGATTATTAGTCCAACTACTTGCAGGGTCTGATGGACTATTGGGATCAGTTGTTGTCTGTCTGTCATCCATCCATCATCTGTCATCCATCCATCATCTGTCCATCATCTGTCCATTGTCCATAAACAGTTTTTCAAGAATCTGCTTCTCTGAAACCATTCATCAGAATGGCTTGATATTTGTTGCAGAACATCTTTGGGGTAAGGTCTACCAAATTTGTTCAAAGAATTGGGAAATATAGATTTCTTCATTTTTAAATTTTACAGATCCCCATTGGTTTATAATGGGACAAATTTCAAAGTACTATATCTTGAAAACAGTTGAAGATATTGATATAATTACTATTGGCAGTAGATAGGAAGTCACATATGGGCTTTCATTTGGTGCTATGGCCTTTGACCTTGAAAGGTCAGATGAATGTTAATTAATATCTTTAAATATGCCGTTGGACTCCAGGACCCTTATTTCTATTTTTTTCCTTCTGAATCTAGAAGTAGAACATGGAAAACAGGGATTATAATCATATGTTTGTTCAATATCAGAATATGCATCTGTAAAAATTTAGTAAAAAAACAAAACATTGAATCATTAGGAGGTGTTTAAGCTGAGTAAACAAAACAACCCCCAAAAAACAAAGAAAATGTGATAGGTACAGTTATGATAATACAAAAATATGTCACAATCAGCATTTTTTAGTCCAGCCCTAGTTTAAATGTTTAACAGTATCTGGTTAAGCCATAACATAGGTCTAATCTCAGATCCTGCACTGTTTTATTTCAGCTAATAAGCTATTTGTGTATTAATTCTCCTCCTTTTACTTTCCAGAAGTCGAGTATCACTGCACTAAAACAAAAATTCACAGACGTTATCAACTACTTTTGGAACCACTGTTAGTGAAAGTTCAAGAGTTGATGATGATTTTCCTCAATAATCACCTGACCTCCTTAAAAACTGAACAAATGCCTCATAAGAATGCACCCAGACATGACTACTGTGTGTATTCATGTGAGTCTATTCATCCTCAGATGCAGGAGGTGAGACTCAGGTGTCTAGTTTCCACATGAGGGTGAGTCAGGAGTCAGTATGTGTCGACTGGGTGCCACAATGTTCTCGGTGTGTCGGGGGCCACTGGGGGCCAATGGGGGGAGAGTGCTTGTCTGTTGTGTCTTTCACACCTAGGTGTAATTTGTGCAAGTGTACAGTAGTGTATGTCACAGTTACATCTGCTCTACGCATTTCTGTCATCAAACACGCTTTGGAGGTTTAGTTTGCCGTAATCACAGAAACATTTTCTCACCTCCACTGAGTCATGATGAATGTTTTGGTTTTGTTTGCACAGAGTCTTGAGTTCGTCACTCAGATTTCTGCTTCCGTCACAGTCGACTGGATATGAAAAGAGTACGTTCTGTGGTACTCAAAGCATCGGAAATGTTAAATTATAAAGTCGTACTTGTGTTTTCCGAAAAGTAATTGTCTTGTCTCGCATAATATATAATAATGCACAGGCCATATTGGCAGCTAAAACTATAGATGCTATGGATGAATCTAAATTGTAGTTGTTTTGTCGCTACATAAGCTGAAGACTCTTGCTACTAAATCTATACATTATATCTGCCTGGAGAAACACATTCATAATTAATATATTACGGGAAGCAAACAGGATGGAAGAAAGGCCTCTGAAGGAATAGTGTTTTTTTTTTATTTAGGTGTTTTTCACAGTTTTCAGTAAGAAAAACCTTGACTCGCACTTGATGTCAACACCTCTGATGTCACCCTGTGTCTAATTGAAAAGCAAAGTGAAGTGCTCAGACACGAAGAAGCCTTCCCAGCCAAAATAATCAACTATCAGATCATGTCTGATCTTAGATATGTCTGGAGCTTGAATATCCTTGTGCTCAGCAGCTTTGAACATGTTCACAAACAGTCCATTAGGGGTTTTCTGTCAGATGTTAGACTTATTTTGCAGAGGGTTACAGAACTGTTTTTCTCTGTAGTTTGATGTTAAAATTCAGACTGCAATCTATTTTGAAGGCAAAAATAATGAATATTGACATAACCTTACTAGAGCTGGGTATTGGCAAGAAACTGGTGATATGAAATGTATAATGTAGGGGATATGAGTATGTATCATGGGGTATATTAGAAGGTGACATTGTGATCCTTTTTTATTTTTTTTTTAATTGTCTTTAGGAAAACTGTCATGGAAGACGATACACATCACCATATGCTTACAATTTAAGTCAAAACTATTAAGTCAAATGCCTGGATGAATCATTATCTGCCATGAATCTACGCATGTAAACAATGAAGTAATTGTCAATATAGTGTTGTTTAGAATCAGTTCAATACTACAAAAGGATCCGTTGTGATGTTCACGTGTTTCATATTTTCTTACAAACCTTACACCACACACTTCCGTTGTCGGAGCCGCCATAAATGGTGCCGTTTTTATCCTGTGGTTTTGAGCGCAGCATTGAAAAGTACTGTCTGTGTGCTCTTGTACGCATTCACACGTGTATGATGGGTAATGGTTTGTGTGTTGTACGAGTATGTGCGTGCGTATGTGTGAGGGGTCCGGAGGGGCCGGGCAGGTGGCAAGGCTGAGCACGGAGGTATGTGTTGCCTCCCCTGTCTGCCCTCGGCTGTCACAGTGTGGTGTGATGTCCGCTCTCAGTCTGTTCTCACGCCAAGGACCACTCTCAAAACACACTCCTTCTGCACTGCCCATTCTCCTCAGTCACGCACAGACACGCAGCGGAAATGTGTCAGTGTCCAAGTGATTTAATTGATGAATCCATGAGTCCGTTGACACACGTCTGAGCATTGCTTGGATAATCAGTGCCTCCCTTTGTCATGTTAGGCTGCTGGGCGGACAATGATGCTTTACTTATTATATTAGTCACTACGTTGCTCATCAAAAAGCAAAATAAAAGCTGCAGACCGTGTTTTTAGGCTTACATAACGGTGATGCAGCACTTAGAAGCTCCTAGGTTCAATTCCAGTTGTCACAATGGGCCTTTCTATGTAGAGTTTGTATGTTCTCCATGTCTGTGTGTGGGTTCTTTCACTGCAAAAATCCAAATCTTACTAAGTGTATTTTTCTCATTTCTCGTCAAAATATCTCATCACGCTTAAAATAAAACATAATCACCTAAAGAGTAACTTTTCAGTGAGATATAAGAACTTATTTTTAGACAATAGATCTCGAAAATCTTATTTCAAGAAATCTTACCAAGATCATTTTCACTTGTTCCATTGGCAGATTTGTTTGCTTAATTCAAGCAAAAAATCTGAATATTAAGCAGTTTGGAAAATTAATGCATGAATGAATGAATAAGCATGCACACACAGAAACTGCAGGCCTAGCGCGCAAGCACACACAGCTCTATACACTGTCTACTCATTTAAAGATACTGACTCAAAGCACTGACTTTCAAACAAATGTAACAAACCTGACACGCAACAATAGCTTCTCACCTGCGTTTTCACATACTAACTTGAAAGACACCACAGAATCTGGTAACTGCTCAAGCTTTTATAGTTTGATGCCTGCAGCTAGAAGAGTACAAACTTGAATACTGGCACATTTTAAAGGTTTTAGTCGGTTATTTTAAATTACAAGCCATTACTTTAATCACACTGGACAAAATGGTAATACAATTTTAAATTGGTTTCCCATAAAAAGCCGACTTGAATATTTATGACACATGACTTTTGACAAGTTGGCCCATGTTTGTTCAAAGCTGGACACCAGGCGGTAGCTTTTCAGGTTTTGCTCACCATTTGAAATGCTGCTATTTCGATTTGGAAACGGTTTAGACAGCTTAGTTATGTGAAGCCTGATTTATGAAATTAAATTTAAAGCAAAGCAATGATTTAACACAGATAAGGAAGAACCACCAGATGAATTCAGTGAATTTCCTCCCAACTGGTTCCCTCATTTCTTTGAATTATGTTTTGTGTGGCAACTTATATTATTATATATTAAACTGACTGCACAGCTGAACTCACTGCATCCTTTCAAAGAGCAAACACTGGCAGGAAATTCATCTGATGATGTTTTTTCTTTTGCTATTCTTAATGTTGATTTAATTACAAAAGCAAACTCTCATCTATATCCATTCAGTTTTATGTATTGATTCTTTTAGCTGCAACTTTAGGCCATGTATTTTCTACATCAGTCTTGTTTATTGTGTGCACTCTGCATCTCACTGTGTTTTATAACGTCATCATAAAGGACTGCTACAGCTCCAGGTATTGTTGAGTGATCATAAACTAATCCCTGCAGATGGAATGAGGCAACTCTACATGTTACATAGCAGGTTGATGTTGTATATACAGTACGTTTGTACGCCTCTACGTATGTGGACGGGGGGTATTCAAGTTCATGGCGTGAAAATTTTTACATTTGGGACTCGGCATGGATGGTGTTAGTTACATAAGCCCCTTTCCATTGTGTAACTATGTTTGTTTAGTTTTCCAGCAAATACTTTACTAAAGAGGTGAATCTTGTAGAGAGACTCAGGAGGATACACAGGCCTCTGAGGTGGAGCAGATGAGGTATTTTGTTGGCACTGCACTTGGAAAAAAGACATCAACAGTGTTGGGAAACACTCTTGGGACTGCATGCGGAGGCGCAACATGATTTTTTTTTTCTCCACTCATGTAAGGAATGCTATGCTAGGGCTTTCACTGTTTATAATGTTTTTTTTTACTCCTCTTGAGGAAAGAAGGTTTTGGATTTTCACTCCTGTGTCACCTTTTGAAGTTGTTGTGTTTATACAAACCCAGATCCCAATCCCCAACAGCATTTCATCATTGCAGAGTTAAGATGATCGACATTGTAGCTCAGTAAATATGACAGGTGGATCAGTGTTGGAGTTTTAACTGGACCACCAACTCCTAAAATATAAGCTCTGTCCTGTCTAAATGGATAGATAAAAAAAAAAAGCTTTGATGTGAGCTTCACTGAGCCATTTCAGATCCACCTGTTCCAAAACACAATTTACAAAATCCTCAAATCCTCATTAGTCGGCTTTAATAGATGAAATATATTTATGTTGGCAGACACCAGGATGCATGTTTTGGTCACCATTAACCTAGTAACTGTTAGCGTGTTCTTTTGTCGGCAGCTCCAGGAATGAGTCTGGATTCAGTTCGGTCTCAAAGTTGAAAAAGTTTATTTTGATCACAAATAAGATGGACTCTGCGCAGAGGACTCAACACAATGAGTCCCGAACATCACATGAATTCCACGTTTATTTCCTTATGGGTGGGCTCACCCTTACAAATGGGTTGATCTTAGTTTTATCTAACTAGATCAAACGGATGTGGGGCCTCAACTGTAAGTAAACTCACGCCAACAATGAGTTTACTTCTTATCACCTATGTCTGACAATGCTATGTGTGTGAGTGTGTGTGTGTATAGACGTGTATCTAAAGGAAGAACAGAAGATAATTAAATCTTATGCAGACAGATGGTTTCTATCTTAACAATCTTCACAATCTTAACCTGCTGTCTAACTATTTAAACTAAAACATGATAAAAACAGAAATCTGGTCATAAAGAACCTATTACTAACCTCGTTGAACTAAAAGAAACTAAACAAATAACACTTTATCCTAATACTTTATTATTTGAATTCAAATAATATTTCGTAACAAAATGGAATGACAGGAAGTAAGAACTGAATCACCGTGGGGTTCAGAATGATCCCACTCCCTCAAGTCTTTTTTTTTTTTTTTAATCCATGGCTGTGGCCCATGTCCACCTCTGGCAACCCAGAGAGGTCGGCGTTTGGAGTGAAAGGGAAATCAGCTCTGACAGGATGACAAGCTTCTCCGCTTCTTAGCGCTTACCATAAACTCATCTAATTGCTCTGGGGCTCCAAATCCACAATAAGAACTCATCCGCTGGGGCCCGGAGCAGTGGGAGGCTCCTGCAGACTTCCGGAAAATTGGACTGACACGTGTACGCACACACAGGGGGCTTGTAAATTTGTCTCTCATAAATTCCAAGTTTTTGTTCTTGCAGCTATTGATGCAACACGTTCAGCTGATGAGTCCTCAATGTCCGTCTCCCCCCCCCCCCGTTAGAAGATGTTTGATTGCACAGATTAAAGCAACAAGGTTTGCAAAGCTTACATGTCTTCTGTGTATGTGTGCCAGTGTATCTTTGTCATAAGACTGAGTTATTAATAAAACACCACAGAGGGGAATCACACTTAGGCTCTAGTCTCTCACTCACTACAAACAGTCCTGACTGATGATCACAGGTCAGGGGCTGCAGGGTCAGGTGATGGACTGATGAACTGGAAATCTGTTGACCTGTAGAGGATGTTCCCATCAGTGGTTTAGTAGATTTAGCGCTCCAGGATATGCCCAATTGCCAGTGTCACTTTTACAGGTCATGTGGTCCTGTTGGTAACAATAACTGACTGGATATGTAGGTGATCCAACAAATGTAAACACCAATATGTACTATATATATATATATATATATATATATATATATATATGCTACTGTAGATATAAAACTAATCTCTTTATTATTACAGTTAGGTTTAGGATTCCTCTGTTTACCTGTCATCATGGTTACGCAAAAACAATATCACTTTTTCCATGAAATTTGATGGAACAGTAGGACATGGGCCAAGGATGGACCCATTATGTTTTGGAGCAGCTTCCAACAATCCCAAAACAATCACTGAATAATCACAGCTGCAAGTACAATATTCTACCAATGTGGTCATTAAATATTTACTCTGCAAAAGGTACAACTAGTGAAAAAGCTCTATATAGTGACATCTTCATAGAGCTTTTTATCAATGAACAATCCAAAGCCGATAGATATCTAAGCCTACGTTCAGACTGCAGGCAAATGTGGCCTGAATCTGATTACTTTGCCCATATGTCACCTCTGTCCGATCTTTTAAAGACAGTTTGAATGGCACAATCCGACCCAGGCCACTTTCATATGTGGTCCTAAATCCGATACGTATCTGATATTTTGTGATGCGACTTCAGTCTGAACGGCCAGGCCGCATTTATCCGTCCTTTACGTCACTGAATTTTGACAAACGTCACAATTCTGCATCCCAGGAGTGTTACTTTGGTAAACACAATGCGTGCCTGCACGGTCATGTATTACGTCAGGACCTCTTTTGTGCATGCGGGTCACATCAGGGTCACATTCAGTCCATACTCAAAACTGATAGAAGTTCATTTAATGTGTAATATGAACGAACACACACAAAAAAAATAAGGTTTCACCAAAAAATCCAAATTGTGCATTAATGACCTACTATCTGGACGTAGTCTGACAAAAATGTGGAAAGAAAATTGAGCAAATTATAGTATTTGAGAATCAGACATGTTTGATTAGCCTCTCCCATCCCTCTACTCTTGTTTTCTGTCAGCTCCACACTATCCCTTTGTTAAATCATGACAGAAATAGCCAAAAAAAAAAACCAAAACAATTAATTGATTAATCAGACTTAGTCAGTCAGTACTGGAGAATATATCATGCTTACATCTTTTGTAACTTATTAAAAGAATATGGTTAAAATTGTGAGTCATATCTTGAGTTTTTGTCAGCAGTAAAACACTGGTATAACTCTGGGGGATATAGTTAATGACATGAATTGTGGTGATGACTGCAAAAGCCTGAAGCCAAATCAGCACCGAGAGGACTAAATTAGGCTTGTTGTGATCTTTTGTGCCCAAGGGCCACCTACTCAAAAGGTTCACAATCCTCAGCAGACATTCAACAAGGCTGAGCGATGGCCAAGTAGCTCCAGTAATGTTTTCGAGACAGTGCAATGTCATTACAGCAGAGCTATTAGGAAGAATCTGCCATCCTGTCCTCTGTATTAATGGTTCCATTTTCCTTTTAGTGCACTCCACTGTAAAGGTTGAAGCACATGGGAACCATTGAGCGGAAAACATTTTACATCATGATGTTGTGAAACTAGTCACAGGTTGCTTCATGTCCCGATTTGCATAATATTAGGAAGAAACTTGAAAATAATGCATGTAAATGGAACTGATGGAGGCTGTTTTGCCATTATTATTTTTTAATCTGGTTCTGTATGCCTTCTATATAAAGACTGCCACAAAGTTAATTTAGCTAAGATTAAATTTTGAGAGATTGGCTCACAAGTGCTTGTCTCAAGCCATCTATCACATTATGTAGTGAAATGTTTCTCCAGGGGGAACAACATGTGATGCAGAGGAGCGTGCAGGTCATGTTTTGGGTCTTGTTTGCCAAAGATAATATGAACAAACCACAGGAAGACATTCACTCAGCAGCAGCAGCTGCAAAAATAGAACTATAACTCAATGGTGCAAGACTAAATCTATTCCAAACCTTATTCAGTTTGCTTGTCGTGGCTGAGGAGTCTACAGTACAGCCTCAGTGTGTACTTATACAGGCAATAAAAAATGATACATATTGTACTCGCACAGCACTGAAAACGTGCATCTTCCTCATCTTCACGTGCCAGATTGGCCTTATTTAGTCTCTCAATCTATACCCAGACACACACAAAAACGCATAAATACACAAACCAACCAGACCCAGACAGATACATATACACGATTAAATAAGAAAAGCAGACTGAAAAACAAAACACACCCATAAAAGCTCGTCCCAGACACTCGAAATACAAACCTGTATACACAGACGTCCCTTCCACATGCACAGAAGCTGGTGTATCCCAGGGTGCAGCAGTGATCAGTTTCCTGTTGGCGGAGAGCTGCAGTTACTGTCCAGCCATAACAGACCTCACAGTCCCTTGTTACCACTTTGCTGTAGGCTGCTATTGATTGACCCTTTTCAGGTCAGGTCAGCTTTGGTTGCAGCTGCTTTGTGCGCAACCCTGTCTGCGGGACCATGTAGTGTTTGACGTACAGCAACTTATCTGATTGCTTCCTTTCTATATGTTCCTGTCAAAAGAATTTCTATAGATTTACCCAGAGGCACCAGAAGCACTGATCCTCAGCTGTTTAATTCATCTGCCTCATTAATTCTAAGTTTGTAGAAGCCCCTGCTTACAGTATTAGGCTGTATCATATAGTGCAAATTCCCATGTACTAGACAGGGAAGTGTGGGATGTAACTGGAGATAGCTCATTAAAAAAAACCATACGCAAACAAAATATACTGAAGTCAATCAGAAAATAAATCCCTAAAGAGTGGTCTGTGTGGTTCACACTTTGCATTTCTTATATGTTATTCCTGACAACTCCTCAAAATTTTTTTCATGCTACACTGAAAGCCTATAGTAATTGTGCGGTTTTGTTATTGGGTTATTTAATTTATACTGATTATTTTATCCTAATTTAAAAGTAAGGCTTTAGTTCTCCTATGCAATATTTACAGATACTGGTTTGCTTAGATTATGTTTTTGTGTGTGTTGTGCTCATAGTCGGTCAAACTAAAAAGTAGTAAATTAAAAACTTTGAGCCTTTTTAGGTAGATTTCATTTGGTAGATTTGCATTCACATCGTCATTTTTCTAACAGTGACTGACAGATGTCTGATCTCAGTGCTCAACTCTTCAGACATGCAGCCAGTCAACATGTATGATGTCCTGCGTCTCTACTGTGGCGACTCTGGCTCTTATTATCAGTACAGTACAGTAACAGCACAGTAACAGTATTTATATTCCTTCCTCATCATAATTTAGCATTAGATAAAGACCACTGCCCTGTATACCTAGGCTATTAGGAACAGGTTTAGGTGATCTGGACAGAAGTTCATATAATAATGTTTAAGGTAAAGTCACAATCCACAGTTTGAACCACAACTGTTACAATCAAACTAGGTTTTCTTCAGTTTTTTTTTTTTTTTTTGGGTTCTGGAGATTTAGCCTGAGCGTGATCTCTTTTTGCATTTGTATCTGACTAGAAATGTTGCATTCTTTTAAACTGATCATACTTTCAGTGTTTAGATGATGTAAACAAATACATCAACATCTTCCCATACATGTTCAGACAAAATCATACAGACTACAACTAGGGGTGTAACGGTACAGAAAAATTTCAGTTCGGGAAGTTTCTGTGCCTCTGTTATACTCTCTGCTGTCATGTTTAACCCCCCCTCCTTATCAGCTCCTCAGATTTAGAATAAAGTGTTTGTTTTTTTGCAGCGATGCTCAGAATTCAGCAGTGGCGCAAGGTTTGTGTGGAAACTTACGGCGAGTGTTTGCGTTTTTCACATAGGCTACATGTATTCGTTCGGTACACCTCCGCATTGTATCGAAGGCTCCGTGTACAAACAAGTGCACCGTTATACCCTTAACTACAACTAGGTGCTTACTCCATTAAATGAACGTACTGCTGATGTATTTGTATGCTATGTAGGATCATTTCTGCCTTATTCTTCCAGCTGGATTATATGGCTTTACATACAAAGGCCTAGGTCACTCTGCTGAGATTTCCCTCGTATAGATGTTGATCAGGGAAAACCAAAGGGTTGAGATTCTCTTGAAAAGCTTTATCCTCAAGGTCAAGCTCTTTTATATTTTCAGAGAATGAATTAATCAGTAGGTGGTGATTTTTTTAAATGAACAGTTTCATCTGTTTTTTTTAATATATACAGTTTCATCTGTTAAATGAGTATAAGATGTGCAGCATAAGGTAACATGGTGTTAAACTTAAAAGGGACGTGTGTCAGGAAAACCTGAATTCTCGCTCAGGCAAAACACATCTTAAACAAATAAGTCTCCATTTTGGTGCGGACAGCCAACAGTTAATACAGACTTATTCTTATTCTTCTTATGTATTTTCCAGGGAAAGGTGCTCTCGGTTCCATAGGTTCAAATGTAAGTGTGTTTTTAATCCAGACCAGGTTCTGAATATCTGTGCAGGTCTTTTCCTCTTACTTCAGGCCTGTGAGGAGTTTGTCATGTTCCAGGTCTCCTTTCACCACAACATAATTAAAACCCCTAATGTGACTTGGCCCCGTCATTCAGTATTCATTGTGTAAATCCACTATGAGCAGGGAGGGGGGTAAAAATGTTTGACTGAACCGCTTTGGTGCCACCAATCGCTTTGCCTTCATGAATACTAAATGAGAGCGAGCAGTGTTGTGCTGCTTGTTCTGACATTTTCTGTAATTGAGGTTTCAGCACTCAGAGATGTAAACGATCACCTTATTTACCCAGATGTAAATAGACATGACCTTCTCTGACTGCTGACAGATGGAGTGACAAACAGGACATTGATGAACTCCACTTGTTGCAATGATCCACCTGAACTTTAAACCTGTCAGTAGAAAAGTAGTTTTTGTCAATCAGTGATATGTCTGTAATCTTGAGATGCCAGGTTAGCAAGTTCTGATGTTTGTATTTGTAGGAGCAATAAGATAAGGCAATGAAATTATGATTAAGATACAATTATTATTATTATGACGTACATTTTATTTTGTCTTCGAAGGGGTTATATGAAGTATTGACATCCGAAACTTTCAAAAGCAGCTGTAATTCTTGCACCAAAACACACCACAGAGTACAAAAACCACCAAAGAATCAATGCTATGGATCCACAGACTGTATTACTCACTGAATAAATTATAAAACTCACTGTTTACACACATCTGTATTGTGGTATCATCACATTTTCTTTTTCAAACTAAAACTCATAGCTGGTTATTTCTACAGTTGGTTAAAAATAAAGTTATGTCTTATAATCGTCACATACTGCATCAGCTGATAGTTTACATTATTATAGCTCTGTTAGCTTAGCGCTGTCTTTAAGCAGAAAACAGCCACAGTTGAACCACAAATCGCCTACATTTTCTGTACGGTTTGTGTTTTCAGTGGCTGCATTAAAGAGCTGTTTGGAATCGTCCAAACAAGGTCAGAACTGTCATAGTTTAGTCTGAACCATGGATCAACAAACAGCATCTTAAAGACAATAACATCCCATAATAACTTTATCCCTTCATAAGCCTCACAATCAAACTCACCCGTGTAGAACGCTGCTTTTTCAGCATCAAACTCCATTCTGTGTCCAGTGGTGAAAACGGCAACACTGCTTCTAGCTTTTATCGCTTTGTCCTTTTTTCCGACGCTGAAAGTTGTTTCTTAGTGGTTCTCATCCAATCTGGTCACTCTCTGACACTTTGGTCAAAGGCCTCTCGGTGTAAGTTTTCCTCACCACGGGAGACCGACAGAGTCACTCACTACTGCCTCTCGTGGTCACATAAATCTGTTGACCCATCAGTGTGAACAAATTCAGTTCATTTCTCTACAATCTAACACTTTGGCATCTTTACAGAACTTCAGAGCTTTTTATCTAAACAATCCAATGATAATTTCATGTCATTTTTTAATATTTGAAAGTAGAAATATTACATAGAACCCCTTTAATTTGGATTATGCTCACATTGTCAGCTAAAACACCTATAAAATGTTTCAGTGTTTTGCTGTTTTATTTAGTTTTATGTAGGTTTAGGACATTTTTGCATTGTAATCACCATTCTGAACCATTAGGATGCCATTGAACACTTTTTCAAACATTACTTAACATAGGCAGCAGTGAGCCCCAAATAGAGCCGTAAATATTAGTTCCACATCTCTGTCAAGTGAAACAAATCTCCTCCTACTCCAATTAAAACTAGAAATTAGCTGACTCTTAAAAAAGATGTGGACTTTGCTTGCTTTGTACCCTTATTGACTAATCAGTCTCATGACTGATATGGAAATGTTTATTTTGATAATATTTTTGGTCAGCTGCAGTTATAATGATTGAAGTATAAATAGAGAGAGTCATAATATTGTGTTAGGAGAGTCTCCATGATGCCTTTCGTGTCAAAGGTCCTCTTAAAATGCTTATCTTAGCTGTAAACCGATGGCAGGCATTACATCAGCCCTCACTTTCCCACACACACTCACAAAAACATGCACCGGCACGTTTTTTTTTTTTGCATGCTGTCATCCACTTTAAATAGTTCTTCTCCTGTGGCAGAGGTCACAGAGGGCTTATCCAACGAACCATCAGGTAACATCAGTCGTCCACTGTTGACCTCTGTGACTAACCCTAAACCCTGACCGCCGGGTCGTCTTCCTCACCCCCCACTCTCTCTTTTCTGTCCTTACCTTCACCCACGCTTTGTTTCTGCAGTATACTGTCTATGAGGAAGATGACATCAGCCCCAGATCTGCTGGAAGACGCTCAGAGCAGACTAAATATCCCTTTCCTCACATAGTCTCCGCTTCTGCTACAGCCTACACATGATGAGCAGACTAAGCTGAGTCAGCAGGACCTCAGCTCACCTCTTCAGCTCTGTATAAACTCAGTTCATCCTGAGGAAACTGGCAGCATGGGTTACACAGCGCACCGTACTATAGATGCTTAAATTCTTTGTCTATAATTATGGAGGCTGACATTATCGTATATGCAATGAGGATGTCAAACTGAAGCCAATTTGCGGGACTTTGCAGCCTGTGAGACTTTCAAAATTGGCCAGAAAACTTAATGAACCACCTGCTATGCAACTGGCAAGCAAACTCAGAAAAATGAATGTACGTTTTCCCGCTAAGGGAACATTATAGACAATTCTTTTGCATTGAGACACGACCGGGGACCTTACTCTAGCTTAATCGTTGAGACACTAGCAAGAAACTCAAGTAGTTAAATATCAGGAATAGCTGAGTTCCAAGATTTAATTGAGTATAAAGTCAAGAATTAGATATTCTGGAAGTGTTTGTCACTTTATTGAAGATCTTCTCTTTTTATTTTAGAACAGTGGTTTTCAACCTTTTCTGAACAAACCCTCATAATGACATGGGGGGTTGACTGAATGGAGCGGAAGGGCTTTATATAGCTCAGTAGGTAATGTAACGCCCCCCTCAGCATAATCATGAGCCTCCTTTCAGTTGTCCTCATCCATCCCCCCCTTCAAAAGAAATGTGTGACCGGGCGGGGGTGGGGGTGGGGTATAACACGTAAAGTTGCCATCGAGATAAGATGCTGGTAGTACAAAAACAGCTGCAAGACCGCCGCTTGTTCTGATATTTATATTTGTACATTGTGATGAATAACAGTGACTAAAGCCTCCATTGAGAAACACCGCTTTAGAATGAGTCTGTGAAATATCTAAACGATTAAGAAAATAATTATCAGACAATTCGATCTGTCACAAGTGTTTGCTCCTGGAGGATTCTGTTGAGTTTCTGTAAATTGGCTTCAGAGTCTGGTTTCGACCGGCTCTGTATGTAAACTGTCATGAGATAACTTTTGTTGTGACTTGGCGCTATATGAATAAAATTTGATTTGATAAATAACTGTCTGCTGCTTGTGTTGAGGAATTTCTGGATGTAATATTTTAGTATTTCAATATTTTATTTAACAGCTGAGAAAAAGTAAAGATAAGGTCAAGTAAACTTTTTTTTTTTTTTACTGCCTGGGGGGATTTTCTCTCTGCACAGTCTCTCACATTTCATTAAATAAACCCAATACCAGTATTCAATAGCATAGGTTCCAGAATAGCAGTTAACATGCATTTATTTGTTCATAAAAATATAAAAACAGTTAATAAAACAGGCATAATATTAAGTGTAATGCAACTGTGTTTTTCTCCTGCTCTGCAATAGTAAAAAATTACAACAAACTGAAGTGCACATGCTCACATCTTCATTTTAAGACCCTGGTGCTAAAAATACTGAAGTCACAAAAAAAGTCTGTTAAAATATTTATAGGGTGGACTTAGCTAAGCAAATACAACATATTTATATGCTCTACTTGAATTTGTCCAAAAATGTGACTTCAGTAGTTTTAGCACCAGGGCGTTCATTTACTATTCTGCGATCACACACTGCTATAATTTTGAAGTTATGTATTTATTTATAATTTCCGAGATTAAAAACTTCACAGTGTGCAGAAAGTTTACCATGTATTTTTTTGCAAACCTCTAGAACATGCATGCACACACAGAACTGTCGAGTAAGTCTACACAGACAAAAGTTGATCTCCAAAGAGCTGAGTAGAACGTTTGTAAAACCAACCATGCTGCAGCTTCTTTGTAGTTGACCTGGTAGACTATGTACCATGGTCTTATGTCACTGTCTCCTGTCTCTCCTGTGCCTTCTCTGTCCAGCATCACTTGGTCTGTCCAAATAAAGCAGAAAACACAAAAATATACCAGTGCTGCCTCAGATACAGATACATGACAGTGGCACAATCTCAATGCAGATATGCAAAGTATAACAAATGAATTATATGAGTAATTAATTTCAATTACAGCAGCCCTGGTCTTTAACTGCTAATAATAATAATAATTCTTCTTCTTCTTATTGTTATTTTTATAGTAGTAGTAGTAATGATAATAAAGTACACAGGAGCCCTAGAGCTGATGAGAGCAACATCACCAATTGACCCAAAAATAATTAACTTAGATAAAAACTGGAAGATAAAAAAAGGTCATAAAAGATAAATAATACTGACAAAGATGTCATTTACAGTAGAAATAATTATCTTGGACAATAATTGAAAAGAAATTGAAAATAAAATCATTAAAGTGCAATGAAGAGACTGCACATACAGTCGCGGAAAAAACTATTTGACCACCCTTGTTTTCTTCAGTTTCTTGTTCATTTTAATGCCTGGTACAACTAAAGGTACATTTGTTTGGAC
>JAPQRP010000020.1:4653664-4689248 GCA_037367295.1 Apogon hyalosoma
AAACAGGACATGGGGCTAAAAATTCAAACCAGATGTAGACTAATGTTATGAAGCAAGTTTGGAAGCACTGTGGGTCTATTTTAAATGTAAATATTTGCTGAGATAAAAGAGCAACTATTTTTCAGATAAAACACATTTTTATCTTATTTTTTTATAGAAAAATCTGCATGTAACATGGTAAAAAGGACACTGGCATGGATGGATGTAGGGCTGAAACGATTTCCTTGAGTAATTCGAGTACCTTGATTACAAAAAATGATCGAAGAATAATTTTCTCCGCCTTGAGGAATCGCTTATTTAACTGTAAAGCTCAAAGCACGGCATTTCACACAGACTACTTAATGTGGCACAACGCGCTTACGTCACTCACGTAAAGGAAGATGACGGAGGACGCGGAAGTGTTTGGCTGAAGCAGCGGGAAGATGGAAGAGGCGAGTGAATGCAACAATAATAACAGACAAAAAAAAAACACAATAAAAAAAGACAGAAAATGTCTAAAGTGTGGTTCACTTGAGACTGAACAGTAAGGTGAACACCATGACATGTATCTGTTGTAACACGTCCCTTCCAAACCACAACAGCACAGATCTACGATGTTGGAGCATCTTCTTCGTAAAACACCCAGAATGGAGCGACCAAAAATTAATGTAGTGCAAATCAGTGAGATTATCCTTAATGTACCGTACTAACATAACGTTAGCCATGCGGAGGGCTAGGCTTCTGTTAATTATGGCTCCTGTCCAGTGTGTGGCTGTTTATTACGACTGTGACAAACATAGATTTAAGCAGCGAGCCGTGCACCTGTGATTTGCACAGTTAATTTCCGAAAAGCACGGCCAAAAGGGTGCACGGCTTGATGAAAGTTTTCCCTTACCTTGTCACGGCCGATTACTCGATTAATCGGACTGTTCAGTAGAATACTCGATTACTCTGAATATTCGTGAGCTGCAGCCCTAGGATAAAGGATTCTGTAATATTGTGGGATCAGGAACTTCTTTTTTCTTTTCTTTGAATTAATGCCATAACAGGCTGACAGTTAAGCATCGCTCGTCATAACTCAGCTTCTTTTTTGTTGTGTGAACCACATTCTCACTGCGCCCTGTGAAGGAGAAATTAAATTCACCCCTATCTATTTTTACATTGTCATTCACAGTGATTTTAGATATCCATCAGTACTTTGTCTGAATGACTGAGCATGAACTTGCTCAAATGCTGGTGTATGTGTTCTGCCCAAAAACATCTCCTCACAAAGTCAGAAATAGAAGTAAGGATTAAGTGTGACTCGAGATGAAGGACATACAGTTTATCCTTTTATGGAGCTCAGTATTGTGAGTCAGGAGTCAACAAAGGCAGAGGACAGAGTGACTTATTTGCCTGGTATTTCACTATGGCTGATGCTCTGAAATAAAACGGCAGGAATGTGTGGTTTCCAACTGAGGAAAGGTTGTGATCTTTGGTATGTGTCACAAATATTTCAGCTCCTTATCACGTCATTCACAGTACACGTGTCCTTGAGAATTGTTTTGTTTTGTACTGAAGTGCAAACGACTCTTGATTAATGGATTTAATGGGAATAATGGAAAGAAAATGTCAATTATGAAATGGCTACGTTCTTCCACTTCAATTGTTTTTCTCAGTCAGGGACAGTGACTAATGGAACATAAGAACTAAATGCATTGAATTGATTGTTCTGACACTGGCATTTTGCATGTACCCACTTCCATTGTCTCAGACCTTTGTGTTATTTTCTACCGCCTTGGAGAGGAATTTACTTGTGTTAGAGGAAATACAACCTCCAGTCTGTGCATTTACAATGGAACAATTTGGTGTGGATCCAAACCTTCTCCGTAAGAAGGAAGAGATTAATGTGAAGCCAAATTCCTCGTCATTCTTCCCATAGTTTGTCGGAGGAATCCACATTTTCCTTTGGGCTAACACAGTTCACTTTTCCCACCATCTGCGTAATCCTTTTAGATTGGGTCTATGACATCACCGGGTGATAACAACATGAGAGCCACTGGCTTTTTGGGGAAAACTCCTTAATAGATGAGGCCAGGAATCATAACAAAGTTTTTAAGGGATTTGGAAAGGTTTTGCAATGATGTACGAATAGATTGTTTCTGTCAGATCTTTTTCCTCTATGGTGACATGTGCATGAAAACATTTGGTCCTGGTTTGCAATGCTTATAGCAATAGGGTAGAACTGGTCATGCTCGCCTCAGTAACTCAGAGCAGAAGTGCATCTAGGGTCTTTTGTGTATGAAAAACACTCCCAAGTCACCCGTAGAGTCTTAGTCATAAGAGGAACCTTTCCACTGAATCTGTTTCTCCTTCATTTGCCATCACCAGCCAGTTTGTCTAAGTCTAATTTGTTTTGGATTTAAGCCTTCGCCCTCACATTGCCAGAGTGTACTGTGTGATTCAGGTTCATTGATTGTCTTTGTAATCTACTGTATTATGCAACTGTTTAGCAGATTCCTCAGTCTATCCACTGGGGGGTTCTGGTGTCTGTGGAGACGCTGATGGAATAAGTGGAAATGAACCAGCGGGGTCGCGATTAGTCACAGAAATAAGCCACGGTCTGAACTCATCGAGTTTATCCCACTTTCAGCCATCTGAACTAAGACCTGGAAGGAATGATAAATTAAAGATGGTTGATATGGAAAACATATGTCAAATTAATCCTGTGTGATGGATGTTACATATGGTGGGTCACTGTCCAGAGGCCGGTAGAATATGTGTCCACAAGCTTGTTGCGCTTTGCATAATCTATGACTTTAATGTGCTGTATTTACACTCTGAACTTCTGTTTTTGAGAGTTGCAGAATGAGTTACTCCGCTCTGTGACCTAGTAGCACAGTCCACAATAATGATACGACTGTAACAGACCAGGCTGATGTCAAGGAAAGGAGCTTTGATTCCGACACCAAGGCTTGGATGTCATTTTGGACACTGCAGTGTGTGCTGAAGATGGCCAGCTCAGAACAATAAATTCACTTCTGAGGCTGTTTTATTGCTTGTTATGATCATAGACAGGTTGTGTAACTGCCTTTTTGGTATTCTCATTCTAATTATGAGCAAAACTCGACCTAGTGATGTGCTTGCTGTCACAATTATTACATAATCAGCTTATTCCAAATATTTTGACCCAATGACAAGTATTTTTGCATAACTGTGGCCTACTTTTAGCTTTATAAAAATAACTGGATGAAACTAACTAACTACATGCCATTTTTGACAATTTGACATCTGGCTTTATCTTCTTTTGGTACCTGTCTTTATCATCATCAGTTTCTAGATATATTTCAGTTGGATTTGTCATTATCTGTTCTAAATGTTTATGAATAAATAATTAATGGGCTTATAAGTTACTAGTGACGTGAAATTAACAGGAAAAGATGAGAAATCATTAATCACATTTACTTAACTATAGTTAAACATCAAATCAGATTTCGTCAGTATGACAGCTTGGAGTGTTGGTTGTGTTTGCGAATTAGATGTCTTCTTGAATGCTACTTCTTATCTCAGGTTGTGCTTATTTCCTTTTTGATATTTGTGTCAAGAAGGTAATGAGACAGTATGAATGTAGAAAACCTTGAAAATTATATTGCAAAGCTGTTCCCACAACTCAAGCACCACTAACTTCTTTTAAAGGGGTCATATTTTGCTAAACACACTTTTATTAGTCTTTGTAGGGCTGGTCGATATGAACCAAAAAGAGCTCAAGAGGCTGAACAGAACAGGACGCACAGTCAGTAACCTGGGAAGGGGGTGGGGTCATATGCATTTAAAGGGTCAACGCTCAAAACAACCTTTGTCATGTCATTTCTCAAAAATAGGGTTGAAAATGGGCCTGTAGAGTTTAATTAATGAAGAATTCAGATTCAAGAATAACATTTACAGTTTATGTAGACCACAGGGAAATGTTTTAAAATGCATAATTTCATTTAAAAAAATCAAAATATCACTCCTTTAACACTTACACAATGTCAGAGAGTAAGGAGAGACTCTATAGGTGATCAATGTTGAGAAAGTTCTGTTTTAAAGTCACAATGATCATGTCATTTATAGAAATCTGATCACTGGAGTCGCTTCATACAGTATTCATAGTTCATATGAATGTAAAGTAAAAAGTAAATACTCATATATTCAGACAAAAGACAATCTTAACAGAGTTCAGCAGGACATTCATAGAACAATCTGGTGACCTAGTTTCTCTGTTACAGAAGACAAAGAGTATCCTCATTATTGTTTATCTCACTGACAGAATGATGCAATGTTTTGTACAAGTTGTACTGTTATGTGCAGATAGAGGAAGTGGGAATACAGCGCAAGGGGAAGCTGCAGGCAGCTTAATTTTGTTTCTAATTCTAAAACCAGGGAATGTAATAAAAAGTTTTAAAGGAAAAAGGAAATATGTGCTGTTTAACTGCGTATCAGTATGTCCTATTGCTACATTTAACTGCTGTGGTTCATCTGTTGATGAGGATTTACAGACGGTGACTGTGGTCTGCCCTCTGCTGCTCTCCTTGTCACTCCGGTAATGTGAAATAAATGACTGTGGGTCACTTTGTGTTTGTCACTGCAGGTGTCAGGGTGCAGAAAACGTGTCAGAGGTTTAGCACCATGCAAGGAGATGAGCAGGGATAAACATAGTTGAGCATCAGACCCTAAATGAACAGTCTTTGTTCAGCACTTACAGAGGCATTTGCCGTCATGTACAGCCCTGAACTGTGACTCTAAAGTGAGGTATTAATCTTATCTTTGGCATGAAGTCAGCACACTTATATGTGTGGCTCAACAGCTGTTGATTCGACATCTGAGGGCCTTACTGCACATGCATGCTTGTCTGATTATATGCATGCATGACTATGATGGTGTGCTGTCTCGGTGCACTGATGCATGTGTCCTCTTGACCTCAGTGTTGAACTTTGGGCTTTAACCCTGTAAGGCAGAACGCTGGGCATGCTTTGCCCTACATGCCTATGGGATTGTGCACACTTTTGGTAACTTGTTCATGTCACCTTTGCTCAAGGGCCTGGGTCTCTTAATCAGTCTTGAGTTTCACAAGCATAGCTGTGTTTGAGATGTTGCAGGGTCACTGTGGTCAGATTCTTTTTACAGCAACAGATGTGACATCATTGTTTTTTGGAAGCAGTGTTAACATTACAGCTGTTGTTGAAAAAAAAAAAATCTAAAAATAGAAATGCATATCAGAACAGACTCCTTTGGTGTTTTCTCAATTTCTGCCAGTGTGACGAATGAAGCTCTTTAAATAGACGTGACAAGGGAATTATTCAGAATTACATTTATCACTAGATCAGTTGTTCAGTTTGGCAACGTCTCATTTTACAAGAGATGTCAAATCTGTGAGTGCTACTCTTGTTTTATGTTTATTCTTACAAATTTAATCAATTCTCAGCATTTCACCAAGGGACAACAACTGTAATGGAGGGCAAATTAAAGCTCAAGTGTCCTAAAGCAAAATACCAAAGATGGCCACTCAAGGCTTGCTTAAGTTTTGGTATTTTTTGTTCTAAGAGTTATTTATCCTCATTTGCATCATGTGGATCCTCTGCTATATGTATTAATGTACAATATTCCTACATTTAAGATGAGGTTTGGTTGACTGCTCTCCAAAAATGTTACTTTTATTGATTTTCTTGAGAGACGGCTCTACTGTACTTGTGTCTAATGAGCTACCAGACTGTCATCATTTTGTTAGTTCAACCCATAAAGACCCAAACAGCCACCGGTGACCAAAAGCATCCACTGGTGTAAACTATTAAATACCTGTTGATCCATTAATCCTATTAATCCATATAAATAATTGGTGTAATATGCAGTTTATCATCTTTTCATGGTCATTGGATATGACCCGTTTGGACGTTCGGAGGCTCCGTAGTGAAAGTGGAAACACCATCATCTTCTACAACACTGATTCACCAGTAAAACCCATGGAGTTGGATCAATGACAGTGGATGGACACACTGGGTTTATGTTCAATCAATGATATATTTTACTGAAAAAGTCACTTTTTCTTAAGCTTTCTCTGTTTTTGATATAATAACCCGTTACTTTAATTTGAGCTTTTGTGAACATCTGCATCATCAGTAAATTAAATATAGGAAAATACCTGATTTACACTGAAAAAACACAAAATACAGAGGATAATATTATAATAAATGGCAATAAAACACTTAAGAAAAGTCAAATATAGAGAAAAAAAATACTTTGGAATTGCCACAAAAGTAGCACTGGCTCTTTCATGGGTTAACATAGTATTAAGTTAACGCATTAACATTACTCCTCATGGTTCCCCATCTCCACCTTCTTGTCCAAATACGGTCATTTCTTGCTCCAGAAAAACAAATATTGCAACAACCAAAATGCAGAACCTTTGAAACAGTTGTTCAGAAGCCAGTAGTGGGCATTACAGTGTCTTCATGCACTTCTTTCATGTGGTCTGTACATTTCATCCATCCTAGTGTCTTAGAGGGATTCCCTTTAAGAGCAGTGGGCAGCCACTGCATAGCCACACCCGGGGCCCATCTCCAGACCTAATCCTGTCCCTGACCAGGAGCAAAGTTGGGGATTGAACCTATTATGCATGTTTTTATCTTTTCCATAGTGGCATGAAACTGTCACAATCATCCATCTTTATATATAGTCGACGTAGCTGCAGGAACTCATTCTGCCTATTGCGTCTTTAAAAACAGGCCAAACTTCTAATCAACAGAGCAGGCTTTTAAAAATCTACCTCCATGCATGTTTCATTCTCAGTTTTGGCAGAGGATAAAGATAATCAGAGAGGAATACTGTGGGGGCTGAACAGTTTTTATCCAGCGGTGGTGGAGCAGACTGCAGCTTTAATGGGGCTCGACTCTTCAAGGAGTTGAACTGGAGATGAAGGGATGCTTTGGAACACAGGATCCTAGAATTCTAGCAATGTTCCGTTCCAGACCTACCACCAGGAGGTTTGCTGTGTTTGTGTGTGTCCGTGTGTGTCTGTGTGTATTGCTGGCAAGGACTGGTGGAATGGAACGATGTTAGATCAAGTGGTAACCGTGGAATTCTCTCTTCATCTGCCTTAAGCTTTCCTAAACCACCACTGATACTGCCAGAGAAACCATCTCTAAATGATAACAAAGACTCACCAGCTGTGCAAAATATTCTCCCGAACCTTAACCTAGCTCTTGAACCTCGCCCACGCACAGACAGACATGTATACACGTATACACACAACCTAAGGCCCAAAGTATTCAAAGCCTTATAAGGTAAAATCGCAGGTCAGTTTAAAGTGAATCTGTTTTGCAGCTTCCCGGGCGAACTTTGGTATTTGCGGCTGGGAAAAGCATCAAGTATGCAGAAAGGACATCCTTTAGTGTTTGTTTTCTCTGCTTCCCTGTATGCATCCTGTGGTTCTGACTGACTGGCTGCTGGCATTACGTAAAAGCCAGACTCCATGCTTATATATTTTTTTCCACCTCAGTTTTGGTAAATGATTCAGCAGAGCCTGACTAAATGAATGTTTTCAGAGCCTGGTTATGAGTATAAACAGCCCCCCCCCCATTCTTTCTTTTTTTTTTTTTTGTTGGCTTGACATGCTGATCGGTTCCAATTTTGTGGTTGGTCTGTGTGTGTATGCTGCACAATTTATGTAACGTGACATTTTATGCATTCAAGGGCCTTTTTTAAGCACGTGCAGGCTTTGCTATTTGTTTGATAAAGTATTTGTGGAGTTTGATGTGTTTGCATTTTAACAGTGTGCTACAGGTGAAATTGTTAGGCTGTGTGTGATTGTGTGCCAGTGCATACCTGAGTTCCCAGCTATGTAGCTAATCATGTCCGCCTATGGTCAGTCAATAAACTCAGGTAGAAACGGCGACTCACGCCACAGCTATCCCACAATACCCCCTTCTCCTCTTTTTTATCACCAGCTTGTAATTATGTGCTTCAGTGAGAGGCATGCAACTCACATGCAAACACAAACACACAGAGGGACACACACTCACCCTGATTAGCAAACCTAATGGATCGCCTTGCTCTGTATTCCAAGAACATTCCATAAAGCACAGAGCCATATAATTGCTTTCTACCGTCAGAACTGCGACAAGCATTACTGCACAACCACTGCCACCTCCTCCTCTTCACCATCCTCTGTCTCCTCTTGATCTGAAACTTCTAACAACTGCAGCCTCTGATCGTGCTTCTTAACATGAACCTTCACTGAATTTCTTAGCATTAAGAGAGATTTTTTGTTTTACGTGACTAAATTAGGGATTTACTCGGTGCTAAACCACTTAATTAACACCCGACTCTTCAACTTCACACGGCTTTTAGCTAATTATTTTGGTTTGCCTCCTGCCCAGAGACTTAAAGTTGAGTCTCAGTGCTCTCGTAACCCCCCCCTCCATATAAAACTGCAGGCAGTAGTTTCCAGTAAACAAGCTCTGACAAGCCAAGTGTTCACTTGTCCATCCAGCACAAAACAGCAAAGAGATGAAATAATTCTCAGAGGTTCTTTGAGAACATATCAAAACTCAAAGCCCAGAGCCAGAGCTTGTTCTTCATGATGTAGAAACTTGAACCAAATCATTACAAGTTGGTCAGTGTTTACTAGATTTCTAAGTTGGCAGTTCAGAATGATGTTCATTTCTATGCTGACAGGATGTTAGGCACCAGTTTCTGAAATTTTGATTTGTTGCTTCACTGTCCTACTGCCATTTTCTGATTATTTTAAATGTATAGAAATGATTTTCTGAGTTGCACTAGAGTGAATTTCACAATTTTGCATGATTAAAGAAGTTGTTCTTACTAATTATTGTCACTCACTAATTTGATCAATTTTATAGCCGTGTTCTATTCTATTTTAGTGTTGCAATAGTTTTCATTAGTTGCGAGAGCTCTACCCTCCAATGTCTACATATACTGTTCTACTATGCACACTGAAATCAGGTCATGCTTTGCCAGTGGCATCTCAGAGGATATGTTTTGGTGCAAACTGAATAGATAAATGCCATCTATCTTTAAATATGTGTTTTATTACTGGCTGGGGTTGGACTGTAGATCCTTTTTTTTTTTTTTTTTAGATTGCCTACCGAGAACTTTACAAGATGCCATGTCACTGTGGACTGTGGACATAAACATTTAATTCAGTAAGACAGACTTGACCCTGGATGTTTGCTCTTACATTTTGCGTTTGCACCTATCTGGATAGATCTGCACACTGCAGTGAACACACTCTCCTATAGGAAAACATGTTGTTTTCACTCACAAGTGCAGCTACAGTCAAGTTTGCACATAGTCATGCATTCTTTGTTAGCTTAAGTTTCCATGTTGAAGCAAAGGCTCGGCCGGGGGCTATTTTCCTACCAGCTTTGCTCACCCAATGAGGTCACACCATCCAGAATCCTGAGAATGTCAAGAATGGTGAAGTTTAAGAGCTTCTGAACAGGACTATATGTTATCAGATGGAAGGGGGTTGATTGAGAGGGGGGAGGTTGAAATGTGATCCACTTTTGTAACATTAAAATGATGGAAGGCGTGACACACTTCTTCACCTTGTAACCTCTTGTATAACTTCTCTGCTTTTTTTTTTTTTAATTAATTTATATGGATTTGAATTTGTCATTTATCTGAATATTGTGTTTGCCTTTAGAAATGTACATTAGTTTTGAGAATCTAGATCAATGTATCCCAAGTGAACTAGTTCACAAAGCTGCAGATTAAACTGTTCTCAGAGGTGAAATAGGGCACTTCAACTAACTCAGCCTAATTCTATGCAATACCTTGTATGCTTAGCATTTGATTGGAGTCAATCCCACTGTGCTAGTATTATACTCTGCAGTATTCAGATATAAATGATTACAAAGTCTGGAAGCTGTAACCTCACAGTACATCAAGGGAAATTCATACCTCTGCAAACCTGACAAATACACAGATGAGACTGCAAATTCATCCCCCTGCAGCCAGATAATTATCCGAATGAATATTTTCAAAGATTATTTAAACTTTCCTGTGCCTCTTTGGAAGGTCTAGATTCCCAGTTTGTATATCATCTTTTGAATCAAGGAATGATAAGTATGTTAAACACTGAAACACGAGTCTAAGGAATGTCTGCTCTTCCCAAGCTCACAAGACACTGAAACCTTGCATCACTAATAGTTAACTGCTACAAAGTCATAAAATTAGAGCACAGAGTGTGAAGTGATTTGATGAGTCCATGAATCTTTGTTTTTTCATAGTTTTTGTTATCTTTGAAATACCCCGTCTCAGAAGGGTTTATTATCTGTCATGTATTGTAATCATTACAAAACCTGCCCAGTTATTTCCTGAAATGGGAGATGTCACGTTGTCCAGACAAGTGGAAGAGGTGGGGGACCAGGGTTGGTATAGTCTGTTTTTTGACGGGGCTCAAGCAGAGATGCTTGCTATTCCCTCAAGTGTCTGGAAAGTGTGCAGTTTCCATTACAGTCTGTCGCGTTTCACTGCAGCAGCGATGTTTTTGCATGGAGGCCCGGGGGTAAGAGGCAACTTCTGTGGCCTTGTGAGCCCAGGCCTCAGTAGTGTGAGGTGGGGGAGTGGCTGTGGCCCTTCTAGACACACATGGGTTACATGTGGAGCTTCAAAGACATGGCTGGGCTGGCCTGGCTGCTGGCAGCCTGTTTTCACTGGGAGGAATGCTAAAAGCAAGCAGTTGGGGATTGCACTTAACTAGACAACTAGATGTATTTGGGTGGCTGACTAGATACTGGACTTTCAGGCCCTCTGTACTGTATTCACAAAAAACTTTTTAAAGATTTTCCTCTATTTATATAGAAAGTACACAGAACTATTAAGTCATTCAGTAAAAGTAGGCCACTTCCATTCAGCATTTTATTAGCTTAGTCATCCTCTTAAGAGCCATCAATGGTACATTTTAATAAACAAAACCCGCTGACCCTTATTCACAGCCATCAGCCTGTTTTGGGAAAAAAAAAAATGATGATACAGAGTAGGCAACTTTTCAGGTAAGCAAAAGCTTTGAATGGTGTCAAAAGGACTGTCTGGATGGTAAGTATGTGTTAGTACCTCACCGTAAACCTCTCATTGAAATGAGCATCACTGTTAATCGCTGATATGACAGAGTCATTTATGCATCTGTTGACAGAGTACAAGTGCTGGTTGGTTTTATTGCCAGTGGAATACATCAAAGGAATACTGAACACTAAATATTAGGAGCTTACAGTTGTTGTTTGCCTTTGCTGGGCAATTTAGAGCAAAAACAATACAGTTAGTGGCCAAAGTCTTACCCTGAATGAGTGACATCTGCTTGTAACAGTCTTTTTCAGCATCTCATAGTTTTGAAGTAAACATTTTGCTTATTTTATCAAGTGGAAAAATGCTGGTACAGTATGCTTGTATTGGTACAGGAAGTTCTGTTTGAGTTAAGTTGTTGACCTTTTGTACTAATGGTGATCATACCAGCCAAGAGTTGGGTAATGTTTACATCCTTTTTTACTGTCTCATGAAATTGAACTAACATGTGTCTGATATTGTGCAACAGGTCACAGACTGATAGAAAGGTGAATATAATAAACTCTTGAGTAAACACTACAACATCTACAGCTGCAGCGAACATAATGCTGGGAAGCACACTTGAGTAACTGGAGGATCTCCTGTATGCACACATCAAGGCAATGTCCAAAGGAAAAAAATGATGCAGTTACCTTGGCTTTCCTCGGAATTGTGTTCTGTGCAGTTCTTCTAACACATCATCATGTATAGTTAGCTAGCTCACTCCTAAATCCCTGCAGTCTGGTTACGTCCACATGTTTTTTCTTCTATTATACTTTAAAGGCACATCTCTGGCTCTGGCCCTGCTGGTTAACATTAGCACCTGACCTCTTGTTTCAAGCAGAGGAGAAAAAAAATCTTTCTGGGAAAGCCCTTCATTAACATTTATGGGAAACCTTTTGGCCCATCTTACTTTTTTCCCTTTCAGGATTAAAACACATAGTCCTTTTCCTCATTTTTCCATACCAGCCCCTCCCATACATCTAACTTCACATGGCTGTTTTGGGAAATCCCTTATAATGGGCAGTTAGTCTGTACTTTGCCTGGCAAACTTAGCTTTTTTCCCCTTTGGGAACACATCCATTGCATTCTTTGGAAAGCGTGGGTGTAACCGTGTGGTATGATGGTGTTTTCTCTCTGCAGAATGCACTGTTTCCAAGCTCTTTAGTATTCTGGACAGAGCAAAGAGGAACAACCGCTGGAACACCTCAACAATGAGAAGAATGCAGATATGGAAATGAAAAAGCATCAACAGACTTTTTACTATCTAGACAGTATGCATGCCTCCAAAAGGTGGTCAAATACCAAAGTTATAAATAAAGTCTTAGGCCAAATAATCACATGGTTGTATTTTTTGGTTTTCTTTGTTAGTGTCAGTAACGGCGAAAACTAAATGTATTTTAAGCGCATTGTTGAAGGGAGCAGCTGCTGCCAGTCATACAATATGTAGTGAGGTCTGACCCCGTGTGTCCTCATCCTTCACTCATGTGGCTTTCCTGACCCCTTAGCCTGGGCTTCATCTGTCTCTGAGCAAGCCGGCACCGAACACCGAGAGGACTCCCCGCGTGGGAGGGAGGGCCGACAGGGGGAATCCTTCAGCTCCATCTCAAAGTGACTCACCCCTGTTTGTCAAATCAAAATCTCCGCCTCTTTTCTCTGCCCTCCTTGAAGCACTCTACTCTCTGCTCCACACCGCAGTAAAAAAAAACATCCAAACACATCTTTTCTCCTCCCCTGGAGAGGCCGCCGTAGGTCAGAGTCTGGACCACATAAATTCAGACAAACTTTGCAGAGTGTTTGATTGGACATTCTGTTCTGAGACACACCTTGGGCCCCACAAATGTTGAAACAGCTTAAATATGTGGGAGCTCTGGGTATTTTTACTTTGGTTTTCCAGGGGCCTCAACTTGTTGAAGTAAAATAAACACAATGGGGTTTCCTACTCAAACCATCTCAATTGAATCATCTTCGGTACACGTGATACGGAGGCCAAGTTTTTATTCTGTAAGGGCAATAAGCATCAGTTAACCGCAGGGCTTGGAAAGCCTGACAGGTTATGGGAAATAACGTTTTGTGACAGTTGTCAGGCATTCCACTTTCCGTTTGGCTTTTAGTCCTTTTCATCAGCTGCATGTACTTCCACAAAACCTCCCTGTCAGATGCAAACAAAGTTCATCCTGTTTCCGAATGTCATTCAGTACAGTCTGATTCAATTTTTCAACTGCGGCTTCTAGACATTTCCACACAGCCTGCAATTGCGTTGGATCATTAAATCATGCTGTTTTTGTTAGTTTTACGTGTTTAAAGATGTGGTTTAATTTCCGTATTTTTTCTTATGCGTGTTTTTCTTTTCTAAATTGAGAATCAACAGGGTAGAAGGATAGAAGTTACGACAATTTTAGTGACAGGACTTAGGTGTTATGGAGTTTTAGTTTTACTTTTAGGATTAGAGATGTCCTTGTTTGAGATTCCTGCCTCCACCTAAACATGGATTGGCTCGGGTGCTCACAGCATTTCACAACATTTGCAAAACCTAAACAACATTTTTATTTATTTATTTATTTTTTGCTATTTCCCATCCTCCATTCATCCATGATAATCCACAGAACGTTAACACTTTTCAATGGGCAGAAATAAGCTAAAAATATGGAATATCTTGACCAACCAGGACGCAGTTTCTGCAAAGATATTATAAATGCAGTATTTTTATGACATCGCCAGACAATTACTGGTTTCTTTTGTAAGAATTACATAACTGCATATTGACAAAATGAATTGAGACTTTATGTTTAGCATGACGGTTAACAGTAACAGCTCATCATTATATTATAGTATGGAAATGAAAGGAAACCTTTTGCCCTCCTGGCACATTAGAACAAAAGTGTTAATATTTCCAGAGGTTTTTTTTTTTTTTGTTTGTGTTTTCAGATGTGTCTCCAGGATTTGTCCTAAAGTTGCTATTTACAGTGAAGATTACAGTGCTATGTTGTTTGGCCCTGTGCGATGTGGTACATGGAGTGATTGACACACACAATGTGTTCACCTTGAACTCACAACCTCGTCACCATTTACTGGAGATGTGGGTGGTCCGGTGTCTGTCAGTCCAGGTAGGCCAAAGGTGACAGCGAGTAGGGTTTCCCACTTAGGTTTCCCTGTGTGAAAAGAACAAAGAACAGAGGTCATGCAGCTTTTTTTACTCCAAATGTTTTCTACATGAATACACTCAGTCCATTTTTTTGCGTATGTGGCAGGATATAACTTTTCACTGATTTATTTGTTAGTTGATATAATAACATGTATGTGTTTAGGTGTAAATCCAAGCAGTTTCCAAACAGAGAAGCACTGGGGAGCTTTATAGCTTTTCTCTATATATTAGAGGAAGTTGGAACAACCTTTTACCAAGCTAGTGCCAACATCAGGAATCTAATCTTTGGAATATTACTCTTTTTTTCCCAATAGATGTCATAGAGCACAGGAAATTATCATACAAAGAATTTTATTAGAGTTGTCGATGGTGTAAAGCGGAGTGACCTGGAGGCCATGCAAGCTGTTCATCTCAAGAACAAACAACCAGTGTTGACGTCCAATCATTGTGCACTGCAGTTATTCACCTGATGTCCGTTCACTCATTTTTGTTTATGAGCATGAATGATAGTGTTTCTGACTCCATCTGTGCCAACAATCATGTTCCTTTTTTACATTTTTAATCAGTGCAGTGTAGCCAAACAAAGCTGAACTGTATTTCTCCACGAGGTTGGTGGATTTATTGGCTTTTCCCCTCTTGTTTGGGTATAGAAGTCCTCTCTGTGGGGGTCAAACCCAATAAACATGGGGGGATTTGGTGCCAAGTGGAGGGATGTATTTACTGAAGCCCCCTGTGTTTTTCCCCCATGTTAGAGGCTCATGTCCATTCGTAACCAGCAGCCTCCATCCCTCTGCTTTCCAACAGTTCCTAGCCTGCAGCTCTCCTGTATTTGTGGAGCCGTCACAGTGAGAGGTAGGCAGCAGACACATTCTTTACAGTCCTGCTGATTGGAGGGAGCACTTTATTTGCTCTAGGACAGACTTTGGACATGTCAAACAGACTCGTATTTCTGTTTATTTTTGTTGTACTCAGCTCAGCTTGGGTGTCTTTCCATGTGAACGTGCACTGTGACCAGTAAGGTGTTACAGTACAAGATGAGAGGGTTTTTTTTTTTTAAACTACATATTATCCACACGCAACATACTTACAGTACATACAGCATTTGCTCCTGTTTAAGAATCTGCAGGGCTGTGCTTCTTGTTTCACCAAGTGATCCCACAGGTTAAGAGTGTTATCTAACGCTGCAGTACTCATTACTCTGTAATCACTTCTGAGAAACTCTGTAATCGCTTGTAGGGGCTTATCAGAAAGAAACTGTGAATCATTGAACATCTGTAAGGATTTCATGTTAATTTCAGCTGTAGGATTTATTTGAAAAACATTCTGATCATTTTAGTCTCATTGAGATAGAGATTGTTGTGCATATTAACATTTGGTTCAAGCTAGAGAACTTTTGGTTCTTGGTAGAAAGCCCAGGATTCATCATGGGACCCATATTCATTGATTTATAATGACTATAATTGTTGGATTCTCTTTCAATTTGAGTTTCTATCTAAAAATAATAAAAGGAGTAGATAATGAACAGACATTAGAGCAATAATAGAAAACTAATTATGGAGAAGTCTTTTACTTCTGTGTCTCCACAAAGCCAATCACACACTCTTTCATGTGGAATAACATACAAGTACAAGAGCTCTCCAAAAAGTAATTATCTCTCACAAAGACCTTATGCTTTTACAAAGCCAAAGACACCTCATTAAGCAATCAGAGGCACAATTTTCTGCACTCTTTGTTCTCACTCTTTCTTTTTAAATCATTTGTGTAATCCTGGCCCTACTTCTATCTCTTACAGTTCAGGTGGCCTTAAATGTGTCCAAGCAAGACTATAGTGTAGATTTTCCCTCCTTGGTGCCCTGATATCCTGGGAGCCCTAAATGAAAGGAGTCTGACAGTGCAGAGGGTTTGGCTGAAACAGCTCTTTTACTGAGGCAGACGGCCAGCTTCTTGTGGTTGATGTGGTGCAAGGGTCTCCAGATCTGCTACTGTTAACTGTGCACGCCTTCACATTGACCTACTTCTCAACATTTATGTAATCCTGAAGCTGATGGGGGGGATTGTGAGAGAAGGGGGAATGTCATGGCTTGGTTAACCACAGGTATGTTCCAACATACACCAAGGATTTGTTTGGATAACGCAAGGATAGGCCATGGAGAGTTTGTTTTCTCTTGGCTGCTACTAAATGAGTTGTTGTCATTTCATACTTTCGTCACAGGCTGTGACAGTGTGAACCCTAGCTGCTAGTTCCCTTCAGGAATGTATCACTTCACCACTATGACAGCATCAAGCTGGGCCCATTTTTCCATGTATGCATGCACCTTTGTGACTAATGTATGTGCACTTAATGTGTTCTTTGTGACTGCTGTTGCTGCAAAAGAGCCTGGGAAAGTGGTTATTAGTCATTAGTTTCATGTCAAAGCTTCACCGTCTCAGATTTGTGTATGCATCGTGTGTGTGAATGCATTATTGTTTGTCTCTATGAGCAAAAGTGAGAAGACTTTTCAGAAACAAACTTTTTGAACTTGCGACCCAAGAGGAAAAAATGTGCCATCATACCCAGTTCTCATACTTTAAAAAATACAGGATGAATTGCCATAATGTATAAATTGTATTTTGACTTCACCACTAAACAGAAAAAAACACTGTTCTTCTAGTTTAATCAGGAAAATGAATTCATACATTTTTCACTAGTCGTTCGTGACCCAAGAAAACTGCTCAGCCGAAAAAGTGAACCACAGTCTACTTCTTGGGTTGGTGTAGGCAACCCAGAATAAAATGATCTGATCTTGAATGCTTCTGCAGACCACACACACGTAATTTTTAATCAAAGGATCCTCTACTTTTGGTCTTTTCTCTGGCAGGAGGTGGTTGGGGTGAATGGCAGATATACAAAAACCAGGAATTCCCGTAAGTTTTTAGGTTTCGGCAATAAAACTCCCTCTGGTTAGGGTAAGGAAGAGATTGTGGTTTGGGTTAAGGGCTAATGAATACATTGAGTCATCTTTTAATTGTATCTTTGCAGCCTTTTTCTGTACTAAGCCAAACCTTTTGTAATCAAGCACTAGACATTTAATAATGCTGTGTTACTAAGAGGCCCGCACCCTTAAATGTTGAGGTGAACAGGTCTTTTTGGTTCAGAAACACTGGCATTAGATGTGTCCTTGGTTTGCAGAAATGTACAAAGGCAGCTTTTCCTGTAGGTGACATGTTTGGGTTGGTGCATGTAATGTTGGCAGCTGCAACAGTAATCCAGCCAGCATTTAATTAAAGCTTCTGTAGATTTTCTCTCCCATGGCTCCTATTAGTTCAAGCCTTCAGGTGCCCATTCTATACAAGCATCACTGCTAGTAGCAAACTCATGACAGATGTAATAGAGCCATTTGCTCCTGCACTTACTCCCATCAAGAAATGAAAGGAATCAACTCCATGACATCAGAGTCTTAATACCTGAAAGGTTCTGATAGCCTTATCCACCTAGTCATTGAATAGCTAATGAGGTCTGTGCATTTTATTTAAGATTCCACTGGGTTGATTGCCCTGAAATGGAGTCATTATTCCCATTCTGTACTCCATTGGTCTTTGAACTCTCAACTGTATTAGCCTTCTGCTATCTGTTACAATTATCATCTGTGTCCCGGATGTCAGCCAAAGCTTCAACTTTGACGCACAACCCTCAGTTTTTCCAGTCAAAATTTGGATCAGTGTATTGCTTATTTTATCGTGACATTTAATGGGGACCCCCGTTTGAAAACAAGAGTAAGAAAAACTTCACCTTTATGGTTCTGCCACTATTGCCATATATTTACAATTTGTAGCTGGTAATTGTCATTAAAAGAGGCTAACCTCCTTGCTTGTAAGGCTCACAGGAATGCTGCATCCCCATTACTTCGAAGCGTGGGACTGTGTTGCCTGGTGTTGTGAGGCTAGGATGACCTTCAGGAATGCTATTGTTGTGTGCTCTATTCCCTCTCCAAATGCACCCTGCTCTATCAGACTGATGGTCCTTTTTAGCAGAATGCGATATCCACGGGTACCAGGGGCGAGAGAAAGGAGAAGGGGTCCATAAAAAGCTCCAAATAAAAGGCTGTTCTCTCTGCTCCGTCTCCCCTGTCCTGTGCTGGAACGGCAGGAATGTGGCAGGCAGACCGACTGGCCCTCAGAGCCTTCAGCCCCTAATGAATTTTAAAAGGCCTTTTTCATTCAAAGCAGGGTGCTGGTTAACAGCATGTCGCCTGGCCAAGCACTCAGGGGAAAAAGAGGAAAGAGGAGAGAGGGGAGAGAAGCACAGGAGGGTTAAAGGGAGAGGAGAAGGTGCTGGCAAAGTGAGTTGGCACCTATGCAGGGAGGGGTATTGGATGTCCCTCCCAGTGAGAGATAATAGGCCACTCTGCATGGGAAGCCTCTGTAGGAGCATTCTTGACCCTGCCACGAGGGTCTAGAAAGAACTGGGCAAATGTGGAAGACAAAGAAAGAAAGAGGGAGAGTACAGGAGAAGAGTGAAGCCGGAGCAGGAAGACAGTTACCGAGCACGGTCTAAAATGTCCTTAACTCACAACACGGAGCTCAGTGTGTCGATACCCGCTGGTGATAACTGCCTCTTGACAGAATATTGGTCCTAAGAGTTTGTCATCATTTGCACAGAGGTTATTAGCATCGCCACAGTGAGGTGAAGGGACTGACAAAACTGTCTAAAGTAATGACTGAGTGATTTTCCATAAATGCGACATGAAGCACGGGGAGAACTCAGAAACATTAACTTTTAGAAGGATTTCCTATCGATAGAGATATGTGTGTGGGAACTGGAGACAAGTGGGACCTGTATGTCTATGCCGTGGCGAAAGACACATTTAGACACTTAAGTAAAGGTACTAATTAACACAGTACAAAACATTTTACTGCCCAGTGACTTCTACTTGGTCCCTGACAGTGTCTTATTTTTATAGATGATGTTTTTGGATTAATTTTACTGTTGCGTTCACGTGCGTGTTACATTTTCCTGTTTGTGTTGAGACCCAAGACAGAACAAGTTTCTGCTTTTTTGCAGGAAAAAATTGTCTTTAATGAAAACAGCATGACATTTTTTTTTCAGATAAATTTTTAATTATTTTTTTTGCAAAGACTGTCCTTTCTAGTGGACAGCTTTTGTTATTTTTGCTTGCTTTTTCCTAAACGGAGCTGTGAAACTTCTCTTCACAAACACTTGAATTAAAAAAAACCTGGGTCTTAAGTGGTTAAAGCTGAGCTCACCTGAGCTTGTTTAACTAGTTTAATCTACAGCCATGCATCATATTCTGTAAGATCTATATATGTTTGCAGCGTCACTGTCCTGTGAGAACGACACACTGTATCTCTAAAACATCAGATTTTCATGAGCTCAACTAAACAGCCCTGTTTTCAGCTGTGACTGTGCATTTTCCAGGTTTCCAGAATTCATTAATCTTTAGAAGCAGAAGTTAAACTCCTAACATGCAAATCAGCACATTTTTGAGAGGCATGGATTTCACCAAAGAAGAAAAGTATGAAAAATTGTTAAGGGGAAAAGTAACTACTAATTAAAGCTGTCAGACAGATGTCAGAGTAAAAGGTTCAATATTTGGCTCTGAGATGCAGCGGAGTAGAAGTATAAAGTTGCAGTCATGTTTCATTCTTGCCAACTGTGCAGACGTATATCTAGGTTATCTGCTCCATTGACTCTGTTGATGCTATGACATGCTGATGGCAGACTCAACACGTGCCATAAAGAATGCAGGCAGGTGAAGGTTTTATGGTGTCAGGAGGACTTTATGGGCTCATGTCAGGCATCCTGGTGCCAAAGTTGAAGATTGTTTAAACATCGCAGCATACAAGTGCATCTCAAAAGATTAGAATTAGAATGCAAAAAAGCTATAAATGTAAATAGTTTAGTTGTTTTGTGCTTTCATTTTGCATTCTAACCCTAATCCTGTGTAAACAGATTCACTCACTTCAAGAATGTTGAAACAGCACATGTGTAAATTACGACCTGATTCCACACTGTCTTAGAATATTAGACTGAAACAAGTAGGGCTTGTTTGGAGGATTGGTTGATACACTGAAGCCAACCAGATGCATCTCATCACACAGCTTGTGTTTTTCTTCTAATAAGCAAACTTTAACCAGACAAGAGGCTTGCACAGACATGGGATTTTGACCCTCCAGCATATCACACTATGTGACAACCTGGGTAGAAAAGACCTAACAAATCTGAGGTAAAATGTAGGTTAAAGCCATAAAACACTGATGCAGAAATGCATAAATAAAACCATTCCATCACTGCTGTCAGTGTTCTCATGGGGAAACCACCAACTTTGCTGTGCTCATACTTTGTCCTTTTTATTGTCTGTAAATGTCACCAATACAGCATCGCCTGTAAAGCCTTAATGGTAATGTTTGCTGCAATGGTATAAATACATGATGATTTTCAAGCTCTTTTCTGTTTTGTGGCTCTTCACTGGCACCTCTGCTGTAGTTTAGGGGTCCATGTGCAAAGACCACACATGGACACGCAGCGGACCCCGTTTCATTACCGTTGTCTATGTATAGGGGCCGTTAAATTTCACGTGGTGATGGTCAGGAGCCCTCGGCACCCTTTAGGTCACATCACCTCCAGTGATGTCAGAGGAAATACCAGAGAGTTGAGGTAAAGGGCTTCACACAGTCTGGTAGATTCCTGGGCAGACATCTGCGATAGTAGAGGCTCCAATGGGGTCACATGAAGAAGAAGAGGAAAGGAATTAGTAGGGAGTGATAATGATGGAAGTAGAAACATGACAGTGTTTTAAAACGGCATGTGGATTGTTTTGTAAGTATTAAAGTATGAAAAAGTGGAAAACAGTGACGTTCAGCAGCTTTATTAAGTTTATGTGATAGTTCGGACAAAGTGAAAGAGGTAAATTGTTAAATCTCAACTAATCAGTCGGAATGAAGTCATTGTCGTTACATAGTGGTGTGCAGTGAAATTAGGGTACACAGACCAATACAGTATGTGATGATATAAAAAGATGATAATTAACAAGGGGGGGAAAAAAAATCACAGTATTAGAACAGAAATGAATACACATTATAAAAACAGAAGAAAAACCTAAAGTATAAAATAGTCCAGCTGCGTTTTACTACAGTTTATTAAACATAAATGTGATATTATACTGTAAAAGCAATATGGCTTGTAATAAGCTGCATAATGTTACAAATACACTGTAAATATGTCTGTAGGTGGATATTCCTGTAACTAAATAACATCAGATCTCACAATCATGTGACTTTCTCAAAAACTGACTCTGAATCTTGTACATGCCACCCAAATTGTCTACAAACTCAACTTAATGAAAACCAGAGTATTGCCTGGCAGTGCCCCACTTGCCTTTATTTTGCGTAAACTAAAAAAAAAAAACAAAAGAGAGGGATTAACTGTTACCGCTAGTTAATGTGTTGCATGCTATTGCTGTCAGAGCTTTTTAAAGAACCACTAATGAATCTGTAGACTCAGTAACTTGGAAGGACATGATGTTCTTCCTCATTACAGAAGCAGAAAGATGAGCAGAATGCCTGCAGTGAAGATGAAACAAGGAGGAGGAAAGTTTGATTATTCTGCGGGATTCCAGTGTCTTACTTCTGGAAAGTGAACAAATTGGAAATATGCCATTCTGGTTCCAAGCCACTGGTTCAAAAGGCCATTTAAAGAGACAGTCATCTTAATGATTAGCCATAAAACTGGCCATTTAGGTATTAAATATAATTAAGAGTTAGTGTTAATGTATTGATGTGTGCATACTTTGGAGTGTAGAATAAATAATATTTGTGTGCCTCCAGGCCTCTAGTGTGTTATCTTGGAAGAGTATGGCTGTCTACCTGTATGACCTCATGGTCCAGCATTGCATAAATGAGGAGAAGCAGAGGCATTGTGTTGGCCAAAAAGCACAGTGAGCGGGCTGAGGTCATCACGAGATAGGGCTTGTGGAAACACTGATGCTCTTGCTAACATGACTGGACTTGGAAAATGCTCCCGCTGGAACCCCAAAACAGGACAGTAAAATCAAACTGGGCGGTCGGACAGGAGAGCAGGAAAGATGACATGCAGGTGAAACGTGGATTTCCCTGATTTTTCCATCCACGGGTTTCATAATACTAATATTATCCGGCACGTACCAAATCCTCCTACTTCCTTGATGTAAATATATGAATGATGGTTAACGCTGAACACGAGCACAATAAGAGTCATTTTTAGAGTTTGTCTTAGTCCTTCGTAGTACCTACGTTCTGGAGCCACTTTCTTGTAAAAGTTTTAACACGCTTCCTCCAAAATGACATCATTTCATGGCTCATTAAAATGATGTCATCACAACCTGTTTGAAGGAAAAGGTTTTGTTTCACTGGCCTCAATCAGAGAAACTGAGGCTGCTGAGACCTGTGCATTACAGAAATCCAGTAAAAGCCTTTTTTTTTACTGATTTCATCATCTTGTTTACAGATGTTTGATTAGAACTGCACTGTATAGTCATATTCCTGAAGACAGGAAATGCTGATGCCTTGGAGCTTACTGTACGTCATCACAGTTCAGCCTTTTGTTTAACATCAGCAGATGTTCTAAGTGTTTTTATGTGTGCGTATGTTTTTTGTGCTTGTTCCAGACGGAGGCAATGAAGGCAGCTCTGAAGAACCTGAATCTGAACATCGTGGAGATGACTGATGAGAATGCCACACTGGATGGAGGAGATGTGCTTTTTACAGGTAGGACACACTGTCCACTTAATCAAAGTCTTAAAACTGCTATCAATCATCGTCAGTCCTCCCAGCAGTGAAGTGATGAACAGTAAAAGCAACTATATCACAAGGGAGGTTTGACCTGAGGGTAATGCAAAGGAAAAAGCCATATTTCTTGTTGTTTAAGGTGTATTCCTTAAGTCAAATTCCAGTTCACAATGTAAAGTCACATGAAAGCAGATATGGTTTACATGTGCAGAATATTCTGTTTTTTACACTTTTTCAAAAAAACATTATACTGCTGTATATAAGGATAGTGGAAATGGTTATTCCTTGCTGCGACGAAAAAGAAAATAGGGTTTAAAAATGATATTTTCCCAAGTTTTCCACCAGTGGCAGACTGGGACTGTACTATTACAGGCTCCCTTTTTCATTCCTTCTCCAACCCTGTTGAAAAGGTTGCTGTTGGGATATTTGCACATAATCAAAACCTGTTGATATCCAGGCTTGTCATAATGTATAAAAGTAACCGTGTTTCTGCTTCTGGCCTGATGTTTTTCAGCTATTTGTCTCAGCCTGAAAAACAGTTGACCTTTTAGTTTATGTACAATGCACAGAGTTGACTTTAAGAACCTAGAGCCTCAGCTGAGATCCACGTTCTGAATTTTCGGTATGTACATGTCCAAAGAATGCTCTTAGAAGTCAAATAACACTGGTATATCATAAATGTCTTAACATGTTGCATTGAGTAAAAAAGCCTAAATTGAAATACTGTAACATTTTGAATAAAAGTATTCATGTAAACCATCTACAGCATCAAACTGATGCTATTTTAACAAACCATGCATGCATTTATATTTGGATTAAAGCATGCTTTTGATAGAATGGTGTACTTAAAGACATTCTGTACAAAAGGCCTATATAAAATTAAAACCTTGTGAGGAACAAACCCAAAACCTTGAAGGATGAATCTATAAACGAATGTGGCAGAAATGCATCCACTATGGCAAACTTTTTTTTCCAGAAGTCTGCTAAAGTCATTCAACGGGATGCTTTGTGTTGCGGTCTACTTCTCGTTCATGATTTTTGTGCGTCAAGATATCATGTTAGGTGATATTGCTTACTTAATGTGCTTGAAAAAAGTCAGTGAGAAATCTGATTACTGTGACTCACTGTATATAATGTAGTCATGTATAAGTGTAGAGGAAGTAGAGCATGATCTCTCTGCTGTTTTGACTCATAGATAGTTCAAGCGTGCAGACGATTGTGCGTCTCCAAGTATTCTCCTGTGTTTTGGGTTCTCCACATAACCTTCCACAAAGCGACCTCTGTGACCTGTTACCTCAGCGCACTACGCAAAATTTTCCCCCAAAATATAATCTGAACACTGTTTACCACGGTGTACAGTCAAATCAAATCAGCAGGAATCCAGGTTCTGGCATAGCTTAATAAAAATTGATGAAGCCAGTGAATCTAAAGCACGGTGGTCTTTATTAGATTTTCTGTACATTTTGTTACAGTCATGTGGTGAGTTAAAAATGTGGGTCAGTTTCTTCTACACTGCACAGGATACTAGGAAAAAGTATAGTACACTTAATTGGGTTTCTAGACATTGGCTGTGTGCTCTCGTTCCTTCCAGCTGAAATCGGTTTCACATGGCAGGGCTAGAAACATTTCCTGTTGGCAGGGCCCCGGCTAACGGCTCATTTTGTAAAGGCTCAGCAGCTACATTAGAAGTCCATCCCTGGACTCGGTGTGCTGCAGCAGCCTCGCCAGGCATTCAGGGCTCTGTCTGCTAGTGCCCCACCGCACTGACCACAACGGGCCTTTTCTCACAGCCGTGCAGAAAGTACATACACGGCAAACTTCAATGACAACCTGGATACTGTAGCTCCACAGACTTGTGAATGAAATATTTAGAGTCCACCACTGTAGACTAGCAAATACAACTTAGATGCATGTTAGAGGCTGGCGGTATGGCCAAACATGCTATCATGACAAACATTTTTATATCAGTCATTACTGGATCGACAATCAGATACTAGTCCTCTTACCAATACGTCTTTTTCACCTTCTTTTTTGTGGGTAAACACTGGCATATTGTTGTCCTCTACTGGCTTCAGATCTGGCCTCTGGGTGTTGAATGTGCACTCAAGGAAAACAGGAACGCACCACTGATGTTTTTGTCCAAATTTTTCTGGAGTATTTTTTGTTTTCGCAGGAAATATAATATATACATATCACTAGGGGTGCAACGGTACACGTTGTTCCGAATGGTACTGCCCTTACGGTTCGGTACGAGCGTGTACCGTGATACAGCTCATTTGTTATTTTCAAATGGCATTTCCAGACAACTCCCGCTTATAGTAAAGCTTTGCAAGACGACTGACTTATGGAATTCTGCTGTCATTGGTTGGAGGCAGACGCAGAGCCCATCTAAGGCATTATGTGATGGAGCCCTGTTTGAGGTGGATGCAGAGCGCAGCCCTTGGATTTCCAACTACCCTCCTCAATATTAACATTAGTATCCACATGAGTTAAACCTTCTCTGTCATCGCCATGTTTGTTATTATTGACTTTCCTTTCCAAAAAACTTCACTCTTCTTTGTGGTATTCAGCCAGTATGGTAATTAAGAGCAGCGCCCTCTTGTGGATTGATAGAGAAACGCTCACTCCAACGTACATGACACATGACAACATTAGAAACGGACCTGTTTATATGCGTAAAATGAACATAAATGAGCGTTAAGGCTCTCCATCAGCACCCAGTTACATTTCGGTGCACAGCTGGGCTCCAGCCGGCCTCTGCGTCCAAACCGAACTGTGACTCGAGAACTGCAATACGTACCGAACTGTGGATAACCTGTGCCATTGCATCCCTACATATCACCCAGATATCCATCACTGATCTTCACGTCCAGTCATTCAATGTCTATTACAATTTCGACAACAATAACATAACAAAACAATAAAGCACCCTAATTAACAAAAATGACAGATAATCATTTCAGTCAGTAATTAACATGACCTCCTTGGTTCTGGCAGACACTAGTCTGTGGTGTGTCCCAATGGTCTCAGTGGCAGTTCTTGGCTGGAACCTGTCACAGAGACGTGACAGCAGATTGATATGGTCCTGCACAGCAGTCGTAACACGGGGTCGACCAGATCGGGAGCGGTCATCGGAGGAGCTGGTGGAGTCGTAACGCTCAGCAAGGCATAGAATAGTACAGTGATGGACTCCAAACACCCTGGCTACTGCCCGTCTGCTCTGTTCTGCTTGGAGCATGCCAATGGACCGATCTCTCTCCGGTTGTGACAGTTGTGGCATCATGGATAAATGTGCTTTTTTATTCCATTTTGGTGTCTTTTTGTAGGGAATGGTTGTGTACAGTGGAGGAGTGGTCAAACTCATGAGCAAGCATGAGTACAAAATCTAAAATACACGTTTTATTGATCAACAAAATCAATCAACTGGAACCAAGAAAACAAATATTTTTGACTCAAAATTGCACGGAACTCATAGCAGCTTGCAGTTTGACACCAACAATTATATTTTTGAAAATAATGAGAAATTAAAAGTTGTGTGTTTTTTTTTTTTCCCTAAAAATTTGTAATAGGGTTGAAACCACAAACTATAGATGTATGTAATGTATGTATGTAAAGGACTTCATCAAGTCTAGGGGAAGAATATATAAAAAAATAAGTAGTGCAAAAATACAACAGCCAGAAACAAGTAAGAGGCATGCTGATACAAAGGTCACAGCCATCTGCATGTTTTGACTAAACACTGTCAAAAAAAAAATGATTCATTCATTTTTCCCACTTGTTCAGCCATACTTGAGGACAAATGCTGGATGTCACATGATTAACATTCTGTTCACAACATGTCCTTTGTGATGCACCCTGACGAGGACTTTATATTCTTGAATTGCATTACAATGGTGTTCCTGTTGGTAATAAATTACTTTTATGTGCCTCGGACGTGTTTCAGGGAGTTTTATTTTCACACTATCTTTTTTCGATTACTGATTCTTTGTAACAGTCTTTTTGTTTTTCATATATTGAATATTTATTGGATTGTTTATATTGGGAGAAATCATCACAATTATACTAATACCTCATCACCCAGCCCTATATTATGCTTAGACATCATATACAGTACTATGTAAAAGTCTAAGGCCAACATTAGGTTTGTTGGTTTAGTAAAGTTAGAGTGACCAGTATCTGTATTAGTATACAATCTGTATAAGTTTGAAGTATTTACAGCAGTAAAAACAAATGTTTCTGTAAAAAAAATACAGCCTCTATAAACCAAAGTGGTAATACATGTCTTTAACCCTTTTGTTCGGACAATATGAGATTTATAGCATTAATTTTCTGATGTTTTATACAAGGTTTCATTCAATACATATCAGATGTTTGGAATTGTTTTTGCTGCTTCTTGTCTTGGGGTCAGTGCTCACACTGAAGAGATACTTTTAGAACCTATTCAGTTCAGTTTTTTGTGTCTTGTTGGGCTGTGCAGATATTCGTGTTTTTTTTATCGTATGTATAGAAAAGAAAATGCACAGTACTGTAGATATAAGCATCTATGGATCTCTATATAAATACAGATATTTGAATATCGATATTTGCTTTACAGCTGCATTGTCATCTGATTCTTTGCTCAGGTCGGGAGTTTTTTGTGGGTCTTTCCAAACGGACCAATCAGAGAGGAGCAGAGATTCTAGCAGATGCCTTTAAGGTAAGTTAAAGTCGTAAAGTGTTGATAAAAATGTCAAATTAGAATTAAAACTTCAGTTTACATAAAGATACCTTGCTGGAAATTTATTTTTATACACAAAGCTGCCCATTTCAGTGTAGTTTTTTTGATTTTCACCAGGGAGTTCGACATTTTGAGGCTTTTCTAACATTCATCTACCGAAGGGAGAAAGTTTCTGCACTCACCAAACTGAACATGAAAGGCTGTCTTACCAGTAGGATTTGTGATGTGAAAAAAGTCTTGGAGCTGGTGATTGCAACCTTTACAAGTGTGAAAACATCACAAATATTGAAAGCAGACTTCAAAGCAAACTGGGAAAATCTAGTGCCCTGCAGATTAACAGTATCTGAATAGTTGTTCCAGATTTTTCTTCTTAACATAATTTCTGGATAAATCATATAAAACTCAGATTATTACTCAATATAGAGTATGTTATTGTGTCGGATGATGTGACTGACGAACGTCTTTAAGGCTACTTCCACAAACAGTGAAAGCTTGGCTATAAATACACAGTAAATATCTACAAACTCTGCTTTGCGTTGTTTTCTTTATCTTTCTCTCAGCTCCTGAATACACCCACGCTGTAAACGAGACAACGCCGCAAACAAACAAAAGCAGAAAAGATAAATATGTTATCAATCATAAAAGCTTTAGGGCTGGAAGATAACTGCATCATCGCTCCATTCATCTTGCTGTTTTCATTCAGTTCCACCCCTCCGTCTCTCTAATTCCATTTTACCCAGCATCCATCTCCGCCTCAGACTCCATCCTAACCCGTCACGCCCCCTTCCTTTCCATCTATTAGATCTACTGTACCATCCATCCACCTCACCCTTCACTTCGTCCTTTCTTTGCCTTTACTCGGTAATGCCTCACCGTCTATCAGATTATATACTGTAAATTCAGTCAAATATTCAGTAGTTGTTAGGAGATGCAGTAGCAGTTGGATATATTATGCTGTTGGCTCTAAAAGAAAAACAAGCACCGTACGTTTAAACACGTTCATCCACTGTCCCACTTACAAGCACTAATGACCAGGTTCACAATAACCTTTGGACTCCATGATTGTAATAAAGGACATGCATGAAGCCACAGTGAAGTTTACCTTTGACCTTTGGCCACCAAAATTGTAGTTCATCCTTGAGTCCAGGTGAATGTTTTTTTTTTGTTTTTTTTTTTTTTACCAAATTTTAAGAGCTTTCCTGAAAGGAGTTCCTGAGAAATGTAGTCATAAGAATTGAAAGCCATACAGTCACACTGGCCTTGACCTTTAATCACCAACATTTAATCAGATTATCCTGGAGTCCAAGGGAAAATTTGCACTAGGAACCTGAAGGTATTCATGAGACATCGTGCTCATAAGACTGGACAAACATGTGGTCTGGGTGAATTTAACCTTGACCTTTGGCCACCAAGATTGTTGTAGTTCATCACTGAGTTCAGTTGAACATTTGTACCAAAAATGATGACCTTCCCTCAAAGTGGCTCCTGAGAAATGCAGTCATAAGAATTGAAAACCCTGAAGTCACAGTGACTTTGACCTTTGATCTTTGGTCACCGAAGTAGGTTCAGTTGATCCTCACCTCCTTGTGAACTCATGCTCAGTTTAACAGAATTTCCTCAAGGCAGTCCTGATGCATAATTCTAATAAGAATAACAGACCTTACATAACAGTAACTGTGACCTCTGACCTTTGGCCATCAAAATCATCTCAGATCGTCCTAATGTCCAAGTTACCTTTTGTAAATATATGGTTTCTGTGTATGTTTACAGCATGGGGTGATAACGACATGACATGGAGTAAGAGATGGATAATTACCATACTAATTGTCAAATATACATTGATGAAGCCAGATTTTTTTTTTTTTATAGTCAGAACATTTCAGAATTCTTGAGGTAGAACTTAAACAATTCAATTGTTTAATGTCAAAACATCAGTAAAACAAGTGGTGTCAGGCATAACAAACCCCGCCCCTCGCACGTATTGTAGCTTATTTTGGCACCGATACAGCTGATGTCATCATGTCTATGCGTGTGCTGATGTCAGCATAGACATAGACAGCATAGACAAATTTCGGCCATTATAAGTAAATGAGGAAAAAAAAGATTTAAAAAATTCATTAAAAATTTGAATTTTGACCTACTTTTCCCAAAATGTAATCACATCTATTCTGGGTCACTGACAATCTACAAACCTAATTTGTTACAAATTCAATCAATAGTTTTGCTGCTAAAATGTTAAGAAACAAACCGAACAAAAAATAATACCCCTTGCCTTCCCTTCAGGGGGGCAGGGTAATTATGTAAACATGAAAGCATTTCATGCTTTATTTGATCAAGTAAACAAATATCCTAATCCACATTTCTGAATGTTTTTAGAATATAATATATTTTAACATACACAACATGACATACATTCTGGCCCAGTCCTGTGCCCATGTCTGTGTAAACAATTAAGGCGGAATCTTTAATCAGATTGCCTCCAAATGGATCGAGGAAATGTTGATGTTACTGCAGCTACTGTGGCGGAGCATCCTGAGATTATTGATCGACGTTGTTATAAGGAGTCCCGGTGGTAATTAGTCGTTGGTGTCTGGGTGTGGGACTCATCTGGCTCAGAGGCATTTTTAATCAGCCGTTGATGCACACCTCTGCCACCTCTGTTTACATTAATTAACAAACAGATAATGACTGATCGGAATTGGAAACTGATCCTAACACAGCTCTCATGAGTTTTTTAATGGACAATTTCTCCCTGTGCTTATATTAATCTATCGATTCAGACTCACTAATAATCACTGCATTACTTACTAATGATGTGCAGTTCTTCTTCTGTTAATGATTCACAGATCTAATGGAAACAAGAATTCATATAAACACTATAATCATTAATCAATATACGTATTTGCATTTAAAGTGTAATCTTGCATTCTCGGCCCGTTTAAATGAAGACCAACCTTCCCTTAGGTAATCTGACATGGGTTACCTTTTGTGATTTAATGACTATTTTTTTTATTATTTTCATCCTATAACAAGGTCTTGCAACTTGAGATCTGCAAAGAAAACAAAACTGTTTTCTATTTATCTGGACAAAATTAACAAAATCACTGATCTATTCTTCCCCAGATGTCCTTCTGATTATCATTTTTCTTTTTTCATTGTCTTTTATTCTCAATTTTCTCCCTCTCAGTTTAAGTCGACGCTGTAGTTTTGGTTTGTCACGTGTATTCTGTGTTGTGCTGCTGGAATACCCATCAGTACACTTGATCTGCAGCTGAAAATAGCTCCTGACAACTTTGCCATTGACGACAGTTGGTAAAAATACAATGCCCAGCTGACTCATTGTGGTATTTGTTTGTATGTGTATGTTCTTTTTTTGTTCTATGTAACACATATTTAAAGATTTACTCAAGGTTGAGATAAACAGTGTAGAAAATATTTTATTGTTGATAGTAATAGCTCCAACTTCATCTGCAAAATGAAAAAAACTCAGATTAACAGTTTCAGATTCAGACAACTTTATTAATCTCCGAAGGGCAATTCAGTTCACAGTTACCCTGCCTTATTAGACGTCCAAACAATTAGCAACAAACAAACAAATGCATAACATTCATAGCAGCGTATGACAGACACATACATACACATTCACCCGTCAGTACCCCTAGAACCGCAACCGGGCAATAAATTCAACAGTGAAATGAGATGAAATGACTAAGATGCTAAAATAAATAAATAAATTAATTAATTAATTAAAACACAATAAATAGCAAATCAAATCACCTTAAGTCACTTCCCAGCGTTAAGCAGCCTGATAGCTGAGGGAATAAATGAGTTGGAATATCTGTTGTGCAACAGTGTCGACTTCTCATCCTTGTTTATTCCAAAAACAAGGGTCTTTAAAACGATTTCACCATATTTTCCTTTCTGCAAATTCCCCCATGCTCTCTGGCCTGACCTTGATTGCCACAACTGAGCTCCCCGTTATCCACTCCCACACAGACCCAAAAGAAAGGTTCAGAAAAGTCTCCCAAACATCACTAAAACAACATGTTGCGAGAAGTAGGGAGGATTTAAGTGTGCAGCCTTCAAACAGTCGCAGCATGGGTCACCAACGCAGACTGATCTTATCAATCTTGTTTACTGTTTTTGCAATGTAATAAAAAAGAGAGTTTGATTCTGCAGACTTACATGTATCATTTCTGGATTTGCAGTAAGGGGCAAGACAGAAAACCTGGACCCACTCACAAGTTCATTCTTGGGTCGTGGCACCAGGAGTTCAACACATTACAGTAACCTGACTGATCCATCCTCCCATCTGTGTCTGATTTGGATGCCTCATTATAGATTCCTGTGTGTTTTTTGTTATCTTTGATAAGTCGAGCCTTAATGATGCGTCTCTTGCAAATGACACTAGGAAAAATCACTTGAGCGTCCATTATTGTTTTTTCCATTTTTTATCAGATTGACGCTCTTATCGCTGTTGTTTTTTCCCCTCATTATCAAATTAGGTGTCATTTTGATGCCAGGCTTGTTTAGGACTCGGCAACTGCACACAGATGTTGACGTTGTTCACTTTACGGTGCTCGGAGAGGTCAGAGTCGATCGTACTGCTGATGAAAACAGTTTTTTCGGGAAGCGATGTCAGAGCCAAATTACTTTTCCTCTTCTGTAGCAAAAGGTGTCGATGTTAATTTGCATCAGGAAGAGATGCACATGGACGCTGCTCTGGCTTTTCATAGTGTGGAAATTTAGACCACAGCACCTTCAGGTTACTTAATAAGGTCATTTTTGGTCATAGCGTGGCAGTCTAGCAGCTTGTTAGGGCAGATGAAAAGAAACTCTGTCTCTCCTGATTTCCTAAGGATCTGTCTGATAAGGAGAAAAGTATGACTTGCATTTCTAATTTTATACTTCAACAAAACTTCCTGTTCATGGATAAGGAACGCAGAAAGATCAGATTACATAATTCCCAGTTGTTGTTCTGTATCATCTAAGCAAGCGCCAAGTAAAGAGTTCAGGATAGCATTAACAATTGGAAATATAACTTTTTCCTGCCAAGTGCTATCCTGTTATTCACAATAATATTCTCAGTGAATCATAGCACTCTAATGATGCTCTCCAAGAAGAACAAATATTGCTATAACGTGTTACGAAAGATGCGAATGGAAACTGTTCACAATATGGTGCAGCGATGGAAAATATATACAATGCTTAACAGGTTTTATGGAGCAAAGAGCTATAAAAAGCTACTCAAAACATATTATGTGATTAAGAAAACATATGGATATCAGGGGGAAAAGTTTTTTGCAGCAAAACCCCGAATTTATATGGAACTATAAATGTATTCACATAGATTCAGGAAGGAGAGTTCCTGGAAAATAAACCTAAAGTTTCATATCCTACCATAACTCAAACTGAAGCTCTGTATCGCTTCAAAGTTTACAAATCTATGTTGGACCTGGGTCTGGCTCTTTGCAGTTCTCAGTGGACTTCCTGTCAAATCACCCTGTATCAAAGGTCAATTTATCAACCTGAAATGGGAAAATTCCTTCAGTACACCAAATATTCAGGAGTGAAAGGATGTGTTTTTCCAAAAAGGTGGTGCTGTAATGCCACCAACATGAACATATGAACACTAGGCTTTAATTCTTACAAATAAGGACTTCTTTTACTGCCATTTTATGCATTAACTTGGCTGTGAAAGGTGGAGTTGGACTACATCTGTCGGTGTAAATACTGCTGCTGAGTGTTTCCCGCTTTTATTTTCAATCTGCCAATTTCACAGGTGTAAAATATCTAAAACATCTGAATCTTCAATCTCAAATCAAGGGCCTTCACTAAATAAAACAACTGTGGTGTCTTGTATTCAGACATCCTGCCGTCAGTGAACGCCTCTCCAGTGAGGTTCCTACTAGCACAACAGCTTTAAAGGAGTGATATTTTGCTTTTTTTTTTTTTTAATGGAATTATGCATTTTAAAACATTTCCCTGTGGTCTACATAAACTGGAAATGCTATACTTGGGTCTGAATTCTTCATTAATTCAACTCCACAGGTCCATCTTCAACCCTATTTCTGAGTAATGACACCAGAAAGGTGGTTTTGAGCGCTGGCCCTTTAAATGCAAATGAGCCACTTCAGGCCCCGCCCCCTCCAGGTTGTTGGCTCTGCTGCTCTGTCCCGTTCAACCAACAGCTGAACATTTTAGGTAATCGGCTCGAAGTTTGGACATATTTTCAGTATGAGCTACAATCGCTGTCAGAAATGTTCGTCGGAAGTCTCGACCTTATATGTGCAAATGTTGTGACGTCACTAGTGATAGATGTAACAAATTAAGCAGGATTTAAAATGGGTTGTAGAAATCCCCTCGATTTTTGTCAAAATGAATATAAAGATGGCTTTGCAGCACCTGGAGGGTTCAAATTCAAACTTTTTGAACTATTAGGGCCCAAATGCACAAGTAAATGAACTGAAGACTAATTAAAGTGGGTTTAGCAAAATATGACCCCTTTAATTTCCCCTTGAGCTGTGGACTCACATCACCACCAAACACGTGCTGTTTTTGTTGCGAGATGACTGCTACATCATTTTAAAAGCAACTTTAGTCTCCATCTGATACACTGCACAAACCACTGCAGTGCTCTTTACTTTTTTATTATAGCAGTAAATGAAGATGAACTGTGCTGTCATGAGTCGCTGTAGTCTGAAAAGAATATATGGAAAAAAGAATGATTAAACTTAGCGATCACATCTGTGTAATCAATGCTCTTACAACCCAGAAGCTGTAAAATAATGTAAACCATACTCTGATGTCTGTAATCATACTAAATCTTTGCGAAAATTAAGTGAATTCGTTTCTAAATATGTGTCTCAGTGGGGATTTGATATGCACAATATGAGGAAAATACAGAGAGCAATGTTGAAAAAAAAAAACGGACCACTATTACAGGACAGCTTTATTAAGGGTAAATTGTTTAGAGCAGCCTTTTGTACACAAACCACAGCATACAAATGAACAAACACACAAAGGACAGATGATTATTTGACCTGTGATAAATGAATGAACCTGCCTCAAACAGCTGCAGACGACCAAAGCATCTACTAATCTAAAATATTTAATAACTTTGCGACCACTAATTTTATTAATACATTTAAAGAATTCAGGTAAAGTGCAGTTTGTCATCTTTTCGTCGTCATCAGATATGACCCATTTGGACATTCAGAGGCTCTGTAGTGAACATGAAAACAGTCATTTTCTGTGACATTGATTCATCTGTAATACTGACTTTGCCAAATGACAGTGGTTTTAGACACTTTATCGTCAGTTAATGATATATTCGATTGAAAAACTGACTTCATCTTGGGTTTTCTCTTCAAATTTGCTCTGAGCTTATATGAACTAAATTAAATATAGGAAAACACCTGTTTTTGACTGAAAAGTGCAAAATGTGGATAATACTACAATAAATGGTGATAAATCACTTAGTGGAAGTTGAATGTAGAGAAAAAAAAAAGTGAAGTCACCACAGAAATAGTTTTAGGTCTTTAAGGGTTAATGTGATGATGAACTGAGAGGTTAAATGTTCACATGCTGAATGTGAATGGATAGTGTGTCTAAATACAGTCATTTTATTATTCAGTGTCTTTCTTGGTGTCATTTGCAGTGTTTTTACTGCACATGTTCATAACCAGGGTGAGACGTTATTGTGCACTTGTATATATGTGTCGGTGTTAAAAAAAAGAGAGATTTTTACTATGATACAGTTGTGGAAAAAATTATTAGACCACCAAAAGTCATCAAAAGCAATGGTTATGCAGTCAAGTATTTACTCCTGTGTGTATCATGTGACTAAAACAGACAGAAAAGAAAACATGGAGTGAATAAAAGCACTGTTTTTGTCAGTA
>JAPQRP010000020.1:4712871-4723570 GCA_037367295.1 Apogon hyalosoma
TCATTGTACTGACAAAAACAGTGCTTTTAGGCATTCCATGTTTTCTTTTCTGTCTGTTTTAGTCACATGGTACACACGGGAGTTAGCACTTAATTGCATAACCACTGTTTTTGATGGTCTATAATTCTTTCCGTGACTGTATGACAGGAAAAATACACTGTAATGTAGTAAACACACGCCTAAATGCTTTAAGTAAAAGAAAATGAAACAATCTATGTTTATGCATAACATACACATATATAATATTTTCTGGCTTTATTTAGTAATTGGTGATAGAAAATGGTCAGTAAATGTTTTTGGATATACATCATTTATAAGCCTGTCAACTGGTATTCTTGAAAATATATACAGTTAGTATGTACACCCAGATCAGTTCATTTTATAACAAACGTGAAACACAGTGGTGCTGTACAAACGCTGCATGAACAGAGAAAAACCTATAATCAAATCCCTTTTCAACATGCACTGTCTTTAAAATTGCAGTTGCAAAATATACAAATATGATGTGATGTTAAGTTTACATTTAACCCATAAAGACCCAGTGCTGCATTTTGTGGCCGTTCCCAAATATATTTTTTTTAAATATTTGACCATTTTTTAAGTGATTTATCACCATTTATGATAATATTTTCCCCTGTGTTTTGCATTTTTTAGTGTAAATCCTGTATTTTCCTATATTCAATTCACTGATCATGTAGATGTTCATTAAAACTCAGAGTAAATTCAAAGGTTATTACATTAAAATAGAGAAAAACTGAAGAAACGGTGACGTTTTCTACAAAATATATCATTAACTGAATGTAAAAACAAGTGTGTTCATCCACTGTCATTGATCCAACTCCATGGGTTTTACTGGTGAATCAATGTTGTAGAAGATGACAGTGTTTCTGGAGCCTTTGAACATCCAAATGGGTCATACCTGATGTCCATGAAAAGATGACAAACTGTATTTTACACCAGTTATTTACATGGATTGATAGAATTAATGGATCAACAGGTATTAAACAGTTTAGATCAGTATATGGTTCTGGTTGCCAGTGGTTGTTTGGGCCTTTATGGGTTAAACGCAAAATTAAAAGGTAAAAATCAGTCTAGTATCTCATTCCTCAGCTGTATATGAATACACTGAAAAGCTGTACATTCATACCTTATACAAGTCATCTTAAATGGTGACTTCACTTTGCAGCCTCACTAACTGTCTTGCAATCTCCTGTTCCCTCTAGTGGACATAAAAAGGCACAGCAGTGCAGTTGAAGCTGAACTGTCAGCCCTACAGTACTGTGCAATAGTCTTAATCCACCTTTAGCTTTGTTGTTTTTGCAGGGTTGAAATGAGCGTACACATTTATTTCTCATTCTCTTTTCTTCAGATACAACAAGAAAATACAGGGATTGTGCCTTAAACACACACACACAAAAAAAAAACTGATGCGAATGTGCTTTAAAGGTTAGTCATTTTTCTAGTGTGACCTCTGACCCTGTGACAAGAAGCACAGACAGTTAGAAACATCTTACATGTGTTGAATGAAACCAGGTATAAAACATCAGAAAATGAATGCAATAAATTTTAGGATTAAAAATATGTTAAGTGCAAATGGAGGTCACACTAAATTTGACCACTTTGGTTTATAGAATCTATTTTTTTTCCCCTGAAACCTTTGTTTTTACTATTGTACATACTTCCCATATGTACACTGGATCTAATGCTGCATTCCAGAGCCCTGGAAGATGGGAAATTTCTGACGTCCAACTCGGTAAAATGCATTGGAACGCCTGTCCAAGCTGGTCCTAGTTGAAAACCTCAACCTCACTGCAAACTACAATGTGACGTCAACACTGCAACGGCGGGGCAACTACAATGTGCAAGTTTGCAATGAAAAAAAAACTTCACAATGTATAATTAGTTCATCGGTCGTTTCACCCCTTCCATCTCGTTGGCGTATATATGAGAACACTGCACCGTCGACAGTCACAATGCCTCTTCAGGAACAAATAGGAGCTTAGACCTGCGATCTCCATGTTTGTTGTTTATGTTCAACATGGATCACCTGGAATACTTTGAGGTGGGATGCAGTTAACTCCAATTGAGATATATTCTACCTCCTAGGACTCTGGAATGCAGCATAAATACAGAGACTGAAGAACTTAAACCAACAAACTTACTGTTGGCGTAAGACTTTTGCACAGTACTTTACATTCACTGAAATACACCATTATACTGTGTGTCCTAATTTTATCAAAGCAAGTGCACCGTACACACACGCACTGTGCTGTAAATTTAACTACAGGGCAGATTGGTATAGATGTTGCCCGTCCCCCTTGAATCAGTAACTTTACAGTCAGTATGGTCTGTAGTCAGAGGTAAGTAAGTATGGTTAAGAAAGACAGAGCACAAGCAAGGTTCATCACTGCAGGAACAATGAGACATCATTTTGAAGAGCTCATCCTTCACCTCTGGACCTTCCTTCTCCTCAACCTGCTTGTAAACATAGCTGTTTCTTTTTAGACACAGAATCTCATTGTCTCTGTTCAGGGTCACGTAGTCTGGGAAGATTTCCGTCTCCTTTGTCAAACCTCCATCCACCTGTTCTCCACTGGATAATAGCGTCTCCGGTGTCGGGAGGAGCTCAGTCAATACCTCTGATGACGTCTCCAATTCTGAGTCCTCATCTTTAGAGGTGACTTCCACTATAGATGATGTGATTTCCTCGAAGCACTGCTTTGCTGTGACGGGAGGATTCTGTCGGTGGGAGCATGAAGAATTCACTTTTTAGCATCCAGGCACCAGTAAATAAATATGTCTGCATGTATGACAGCCATTCCATTCCTGTGTCTGTTGAATTCCAACATAAGCACACCTTATTCTACTTTATAAACACCTGATCTATGTCTTACTTAAGAAGAAGTATAAACACCACCACTGTGGCCATCACTATCTTCTTACAATAAACAAAAACAGTGCTATTAGTACCGCAGAAGTAACTGGAATCCAGTATTGTGTTGTTTAGAAATGAATATGAACTGGTTTTCTTTGCATTTTTTGAGGTCTGAAAAGCCTGCGTCTTTTTTTGTTATTTTGACCATGTGTCGTGTTCTGCTCTAAATAATAATATTTTTATTTGGAATTTGGGAGAAATGTTGGTAGTTTAGAGAATAAAACAAAAATGTTCATTTTACTCAAACACATGCCTATAAATGGTAAAATCAGAGAAAGTGATAATTTTGCAGTGGTCTCTTATTATTATTTTTTGTATATCTATTTTATTGTGTAGTTTATTAGTCATATAGTGCACTATCACTGGCAGAGACAATAAATTCTATTCTATTCTACTCTACTCTTAAAGCTATCACATGTCAAAAAACTAACTTTATAAAATTATTCTATTAGGTCAGATTTTTCAGGATACATTTTCAGATTTTAAAGTACCTTATACTGCAAATACTTATAATTCTTCTACTTATTCTGCTGCTTTGAAACCCCTCAAAGGTCAAATAAATTCTATACCCATTTCTGCCCATTGATTTCTGTGAGGAATTCTTGCAGGACTTTGTCCAGATTGGGCACAGGTGGCCAAAAAATCTGCTTCAATGTCCTATGAAATGCACAAAATAAAAAAAATATTACCTTTGTTTCAGTATTATAATATATTAGACATAGACATTAACAACTTTTATTGTCATTCAGGTATGCACAAAGTGTATACAGAACAAAATTTTGTTGCATTTAGGCTCGGGACAAGAATCTACTGTAAAGTGCTAAATTGTATAAAATAAAGGTAACATTAGGTTTTCTTAATACTATAGCAGCATCAAATTAATTATATCAAATTAATTCAGTTCATTTGACATAATGATATTATGTGAAAAGTTTAATATGTGAAAATGTTTCTCACCTGAAGTATGCGAAAAACAGGTAGAAGATGATGATGGCAATTACCAGCAACATGACTGGACTACACTGGATGAGCAATGTGCCTGTACATTATAAACAGTATCAGTGTAGTCTGGTACATAGTGTTAAATGAACTGCATTTTAGGAGTACAGTTATATCGGTCCATTTTATTAAGTCATAAAGGCTTTATAAATCTAGTAGACACTGAATCAACTATTTAACCCATAAAGACCCGGTGCTACTTTTATATCAGTTCCAAATAAATTTTTCTCTCTATTTAACCTTTTCAAAGTGATTTATGACCATTTATTGCAATATTATCTTCTTTATTTTGCATTTTTTCAGTGATAATCAGGTATTTTCCTATATTTAATTCACTGATCATGTAGATGTTCATTAAAGCTCAGGTTAAAGTTGAGGGTTATTTTATGAAAAACAGAGAAAACGGAAGAAAAACGGACTTTTCAGTAAAATATATCATTAACTGAGCATAAACCAAGCGTGTCTATCCACTGTCACTGATCCAACTCCATGGGTTTTACTGGTGAATTAATGTTGTAGAAGATGACGGTGTTTCCACGGTAACTAGGGAGCCTCTGAACATCCAAATGAGTCATATCTGATGACCATGAAAAGATGAATAACTGTATTTTACACCAATTATTTACATGTATCGATATAATCAACAGGTATTAAACATTTAGGTCAGTAGTTGCTTTTGGTCACCAGCAGATGTTTGGGTCTTTATGGGTTAATCAGGTGCCACTTTCATACTGGTTTATGTGAGTCTAAGTAGGAGCTTACTTATGTCAGTGGGGGCGTCTTTAGTGAACACATCTGTCCATTCACTCCAATGGCCCGAGAAAACAGCCCCAATAGGTTTAGCTCTGACCTTAATGCTGATCTGGCTCCCTGGTGGAACCTCAATGCAGGTGGCGTTCTTCTTCAGGGACATTGTCTGCAGAATAAAATATGAAACACAGTATGTTTGCGTGTCCACACCTGTAGCTCAAAATCCAGCGTATTTGTGACTGTGCGAGGAACATTTGTCCCATATTTTTGTCCTGCTTAAAGTAAAAAAAGATGCTTTTTAACACTTAAATAACTTTGTCAGGAATGAAGGAACCTGTTGGGTTTAAAAAACAAACAAACAAACAAAAAAAAACAAACAATCTTGTGTAGAAAGGTTTTTTTCTTGTCATATTTAGTCGACATCCCTGACATAAATATCTTGCTTTACTGTCAGAATTATTCAGTATTGTGTATATGCTCTAAGAGGTTTATTGATGGTGTACTTTGCTAAAGACACTTCACAATTCCTCAATAGACATTCCATTGTGTGTCCAGCAGTTTTTCACTACACTTTACATATTTTTCCCTATCGTCACTTTACTTCTTCCCTCTGGCGTCATCTAGTGGTCAAATTACAGATTGTATCATTATTTTCTTTTGCCATAATTTTCTACAAACTAAACTTTTTGTCCATAGAATAATAGAATTTTACTCAAACTACTTAAGTGTTAAAGGAATACAGATGCAAACAACATGGCAGGAAAGCGAACTGCACAAGGGAGCAAAAAGTATTCCTGAGAAATTTGCATAAGAATCCTCGTACCATCCATTCTTGAACTCCTCTCTTATGGCTGAGTTCATACAGCAGGTGATCAGACAGAGAAGGAAGAGGAGCTCCCCACTTCATACACATCTTTGCCTTTTCTGGAACAATTTTGACATGATTTGGTGGGGGTGTTTTAACTGAAAAACAAAATATATAGTGGCACAGCACAAAAAAGCAAGCATTAAAGGGAACGTACTGAAAAAAGAGGACATACTGATAAAAAAAAAAAACAACATACAGTGCATTAAAAAAATAAATAGATAAATAAATGGTTTACTGTTTTTTAGAAGAGCAAACTCTTCAGAATAAAAGGTTCTGCTGTGCGGAGGTGAAGAGCTGGTCAGCTTGACCTTGACCTTGATCTTTTCGGACCTATCTCCCTGGAAACCGCACAGGTCAGTCACATTCCTTCCAGGCAAACATTCTGTCCATTTTGTCCGTCCCAAAGCTTCACTGTATAATCATGAAAATAATAATAATATGTCAGGTCACAGCGAAATGGAGAATAATTCAAAATAAGGCCCCAAGCCCCTAATGACATAAAAGAATTAAATTATTTTATATTTGCGATAATTCAGCTTTTTTTTTGTTTTGTTTTGGGTTTTTTTTTTTTTGTTTTGTTTTGGTCAGTGCACAATATGGAAGTAAAACAGGACTGAGGAGGGGGGAAATGGATGGTGGGTATAAGACAACCCCAAATCTCATGAAGTTAAGATGGTACAGAAAGTAGAGAAGTCAGTTGTAATAAAGTATATTTTTATGGTTTTTCATTACTAACATTATGAGGACCATATACTAACTATTATGTTAACCTCATTTCAAAATCACTAACTTTGTCATCTTTAGCTTTGATAACAGAAGGCGTTTACCATTATTTGAATAAGCTAAACTGCCGTAATATTGGCTTCCATCATTTTCTGGACACATACCATTTTTAACCTCGACCTGTCCAAGTGAACAAACCCTAGATCATAACACTGCACCCACAGGCTTGGACTTTAGGAACTAAGCATGATGGGTAATCACTTCACCCTCCTCTCCTCATCCTCTTGCACCCATTGCACTGGAACAGGGTCAGTCTAGACTCAGACCACATGACCCTTTTCCACTGAAACACAGACCATTCTTTGTATTTTCTATCATGAATTCAACCAATAGTTTTGCTGCTAAAGTGTTAACAATCAAAGAAACAAACCAAACCAAAAACAGTACCCCTTGCCTTCCTTTTTTTTTTTTTTTTTTTTGGGGGGGGGCGTAATAAACCCTGAATAATGATGTGATTTAGAACGGGTGGTTCAAACAGGTGGATGGAATCACACATGGGTCCAAATGCAACATCCAGTTAAGGTCGAGTCTTTTAGGAGCAAAAACAGCCCAAGGATTGCCAGTTTGCCAACACGTGTGAGCAACTTAATGAAATGTTTAAAACAATGTTAATCCAAGGATGGGATAATGGATATTTATCCCTGAATGCTGCAGACCTCAGATCACTCACATGCTTCAGAACAATGAGTAGAACCATATGATCTTCTCCTTTAGGCAAATGCTCACCTTCTTTTAGCTCCATTGCCCACCACACATACACAAATCCCTTCTGTTTTTACTTTGAGAACCATTATTTTTAATATCTTAAACATTTTAATGATCTTTTTTACTCACATTTGAACCAGTTGGATTTGTTCTCCTGGATGCTGCTTTAGTACCAGTTAAAATTACAGTCACCTACATCTTTCTTAAACCTTGTTATCTCATCACCACAAATTGCCTCCGTCCCAAAGTCTACAGGAATCTATAAGCGTACATGACTGAAACACATCAAATGAACCATACAGAAATGGTATGTCCTTGCACTCTATGCAATGATAAAGGTCAGTGTAAATTTCCGTGTGTCCCAGCTGTTTCTGATTTGTTGTTGATGCCCTTGCTGCTCAGTGTAAAGCTACATGTTAACCGTCTACTGTGGACAATATTAACAAATCAATATTCTTTTCATGCACGAGTCTAATCAGGCGATAATAGAACATAGTATTCATTTTGTACTACCTTAGAGCCATCTTGTAGAACAGTTTGTACTGTGTTTGCACACTGTATCTGCTCCCATCCCACTGACAGGTGATATTGTACAAGTCAGAGGTGTAGCACTTGAGTGAAATATCATCTGGAAAGAGAAAAAAATATTTAAGTTTTTGTGAGAGTCAACAGGATGAGATTTTCTGGCATTTATTTGGTCTTTTCTGTCTGACAAACCTGCAGTTTGTGGAACCTTGGCTTTAACAGAGTTTGACCAGCGACTCCAGTGTCCAGTATCTTTACTGTTTGCACATTTGACAGTGACCTGAGCCTCAACCTCCTCCCCTGGCACCAAATCCACCAAGGTTTCATTCCATTTCTCCTCTCCCTGTTGAAATAAAGTCTTTAAATTTTACAATATTAGGCTCAAGCCATGTGAAATCACTGGATGCCTCTTGAGTGACCATCTGATTTACTTCGTATCTCTCAGCCAATGTTATTAGTCCTACTAAACACCATAAAAACAGCCGTATGTCTTCATTAGTTTATGAGATCCTGTGGCTTTAAAAATGGAGTTTGAAATTAACAATACATGTTACAGAAAAAGATGCTAAATTCTGTAAATCATTATTTTATAATCATTCATGATATAAAGTTTTCAGTATTTCCTGATATAAGATGTCTTTAACTTCTATAAATGTATGCAGTATGCAACTGTAGTAAATTAAAGTCATCTTGTACAACTCCTGAAAATGCATCAGTCATGAATAGAAAGTAATGACCTCTTTAACTGAACATCTTTTTCTGAACCACTAAGACAAAGCTCCAGTATCTCAAAAACTAATGACAACACAAAGCTTATGTTTGACATAGTTTTTACTAGGACTGACAACATTAGTTTCTGGAAAATATGAAGCAAATTGGAAGTGGTCTGTCAGGAACATTTTCTGACACTAGGATAACAGAATGCAGAAATAATCCTCAAGGAGACACAATATAAATAAATAAATAAATAGATAGATAAACAAGTGGCTCCAGGCACAACAAACCCCACCCCTCGCACATATTGTAGTTTATTTTGGCACTGATTCAACTGATGTCATGTCTATGCGTATGCTGATATCAGCTTGTCAAATGCCTCTATGTATATTTGAAGTAAATTGAAACAAAATGTATATTTTCATAGACATTTGAAGTTTTGCCTGTTTTGAATAAATGGAAGAAGAAGAAAGATTTGAAAAAAAATCATAAAAAATGTGACCTTTGACCTACTTTTTCCAAAATGTAACCACATCTATTCTGGGTCACTAGCAATTTATAAACTCAGTTTGGTATGAATTCAAGCAAAAGTTGTGCTGCTGCAGACATTTGAAATTTTGCCCATTCTAAGAAAATGGGGGAAAAAAAAAAGATTTTAAATATTCATAACATTTTGAACTTTGACCCAGTGTTCCCAAAATGTAATCAGATCTATTCTGGGTCACTGACAATCTTTAAACTCAATTTGGTATGAATTCAACAAATAGTTTTGTTGCTAGAGTGTAAACAAACGAAAGAAACTAAAAAACAAAAAAACGGAACCAAAAACAATATCCCTCGCCTCCCCTTTGGGGGGCGGGGTAAATATTAAACAAAAACAACATAAGTTATATGGCTTATTGTACATCAGTGTAAAGCAGGTGAACAGTAAACAATATGCTGATGTCATCAAACATACCATTACAACAGGTATTGAAAGCAGGCATGAGTATTTTGCATTGATTGAAGAACTGTGCGTACCTGTTTTATCTTCACTCCTGTACTCTTGGACATGTATTGAATCTTATAGTACATCTCGTATGTACACTGAGTGTTGACGTGCCATGAGACCTGAAGTTGTCCTGCGTGGTCATTTTGGTTTAACGACACACTGATGGGTTGATGCACAAGAACTAGAGACAATGGGAGGGAATGAAAACATTTTGGTGAAACTATCAGCTTTAGAGCAGAAGCGTACTGTTGAGATGTGAACAAAGACCAAGGACATACAAGGTTCCCTGGAAGCTGCACTGATCAGCCATAACATTATGACCACTGACAGGAGAACTAAAAAGAATACTGATCGTTTCATTACAATGACACCTTTCATTTAGTCCTCGAAGCGGATGTTGGAAGGAGCAAAATGAGCAACATAAGGACCTGAATGACTTTGAGATGGACCATGTTATAACAGTGATGACTGGGTCAGAGCATCTCCACAACTGCAGGTCCTCTTGGGTGTTCCTGGTCTACAGTGATTAGTACCGAACAAAAATGGACCACGGAAGGACATCCCAATCTCAGACCGATTGAGCATCTGGACAAATAAGTCTGATCCATGGAGGTCCACCTACTTCCAGGACTTCAAGGATCTGCTGCTAACGTCTCATCTAGATACCACACACACCTTCAGAGGTCGGGTGGAGTCTAGGCCTTGGGTCAGGGCTGTTTTTGTGAAAAAAAGGGGGGATCCACACAATATTAGAAAAAGTGGTCATAATGTTCTGCTCCCATAGATGCTGGATTGGTTAAGATCTGGTTGTTCTTTAGATACTTTTGGTACTAAACACTTTACACTGGGAATGAACAACAAGATCTAGAGATGCTCTGACCCAATAATTTGACCGTCACAATTTCTCATATTCATACTCCTACCATTTTTTTGCTATTTCCAACACATCAACTTTGAGGACTAAATGTGCACTTCCTGCCTAAAATATCCCACCCACTGACAGATCCTATTGTCATGTCATAATTATTATCACTTTGCCTGTCAGTGGTCATCATGTTATTGCTGATCAGAGTATATCTTTCTAGGGATATCCAGCATCAGCAAGATGAAGCTGCGTATATGCCCTGCTTGGTGTTTCAGATGCCTTTTTTTTTATTATTATTAATAAAGGAGGGGAAAATAAATAGATCAAAAAACAAGTGGTGCCAGGCACAACAAACTCCGCCCCTCGCAAATGTTTTAGCTCTTAATGGACATCTCCCTCTCAAAACATGAGACTATGAGTACTTATCGCCACTCTTTTTGGAGTTACGACAATTTTAAAATCCTGTGACCTTGATTTTGCCCTTTCGAGGTCACTCAAGGTCAAAGGTCATGACGCCATTTTGAAGCCCATGCCAGGTTTCCTATCTGTCAATAATAGTAACTA
>JAPQRP010000020.1:4728769-4759272 GCA_037367295.1 Apogon hyalosoma
TATTTTCACTAACAGTTTTTTTATGTTGCAATTTTACAACTTTTCAGTGTTAATTCTACGGTCATTTTTTACAGTGTACGAAACTTGTTTCTCTATTTTTTAGTAGTGGGTTACCCTTGAAAAAAGTCAACATTCATGTTCAGAAGATGAAGGGGGCCCACCAGTTCTGATGCTGATTGAAAACCTGTGCCGAATAGAAATCAAGCTTTACCCAACATGTGACGGGGGTGTCCCCACCAGAAAACCATGTGAAGTCCTAGAACAGTCACCTAAAAACCTCTCCACATTACCAAACACTGAACCCACCTCAGCCACTTCCTGTTCCACCAGGCAAACATTCTGCTTCTTTATTATCAAAACAGTTTTCTTCCCAAAGCTAGCACTGTCGCACAGAGCTGTCGATGTATTCAACACACACACACCCCATACAGCCTCTACCAGCGGCTCCAGACGCTAAAGCAGAAGCGCCAGTACCCCTCAATCCAGTTCAGATCAACCATAGTCTCCATGTACTCCCACTGAACCCAAATCCCCTTCACTAACCCCAATTATCGCAATGTTTCACACAAGGAATATAATAGAAAATGACAGTTAGATGTTCTGCACTTACCTGTTATACTGTTGAAGGTCTCAAATCTTACCACTTATAGTTACATCCGCATGATGTATAAGTGAATATTAACTTCTGCTGTGGTTTTGACAAATCAGAGTGTGCAGATATGATTTTCCTTCAGTTTTCCTAGTGCTTCTCTGTCACTTTTTTTTTTTTTTTACGAAATGTACAGTTTGACGTAAAGCCGCAGCACAGTATAAATACACACAGGCACATACATTAACAAATACATGCACAGGTTATAATTCTCATTCAGCTAGTTGAAAACTAGCTAAAAATAAGTGGTAAAACACCAACACGTGTCAAAGGACAAACAAAACTAGGTATTCGTATGTTCCATCTTCTGTCTTTATATAATAACAATGTTAAGGGGACGTGTTCTTATACACAGGTACACAAAGCCAGTTAACCTTTAGCAACAGCAAAATCATGCCAGTTGTACTTTGTGCATTCAACATACTCTATATGAGTTGAAACATGTCTCCAAAAGTCCCTCTGCAAAGTTTTGAGTGGGTGCAGTTCTTTTGTTGCACTGAAGAACAAATAATGCATTTTGTCAGAGTATTTCCAGTGCTCTTTTGTTAAGAAGTAAAAGATAAGATAAGATCTTGTTGATCTCACCAGTTGGCAGCAGCAAGTTACAAATAATAAAGTGCAGAAAAGTGGTCAGAGCACTTTTTTTTTTTTTTTTGGCATTTATTTATTTTCTTTATTGGTTCTCTCTTGCAACATCATATTATAAGGATTTTCTGATTGGTTTATTTTGTTTGTGGAGTTTATGTAAACTTTAACACACAATAATTATGGATTTTCATGATATGAGACCTTTATCTTCTTTAGATTATTAGATGATACAGAGCTCATGAGTGTACAACCTGTTCATATTGTCATATTTTATATTAACCTCTCCAGTGTTTTTAATAACTGAAGGCTGCACAAGCTTTTCTTTGTGTCTGTGAAAAAACATCGCTTGCAATCATTTCATTCGTACTGCAGGCACCAAGATGGTTTTATCCAATGAGCCTATTTGAGATACAATAGATTCAATCTGTATTCTTCTTTGATACAAGATGTCCCCATGTTCAAAACAATACGAGCTTGCAGTAAAAATGAAACTAATGATCTTGAGATTGTGCATTGATGACAGGAAATCATTCTTATCTGCAGACAAACACACTGATATAATCTCCGCCGTCACAGTGGGGCTTTCATGCTATCTGGGGATTGTTGAAGCTCATCTGTGCAAGTATATGTAAATTACTCAGAAGCCTCCAGGAAGGTCTGATGAGGACTTACACTTCTACGCAGCTACATCTGTGTGGCACTGGCCTACATTACAGGTTTAATTACTAACATTTATGGGCTGGGAAAATTCTTTGTTTCTTACAGTAAAGAGGCTCACTTAAATTTTAGTTTTTATCTGTTATCTACACCTATCTACAAGAAGTTGTATTTCTCAACAGGCACTTTTTTCTTATCTCAGCATGATATTAACTTAGTAGTCTTAGCTAGAAGAGGATTTAGACTTGCACTAAGGCAGGCAAAGTCCACACAACGTGGTTTGAACAAATCTACGGTAAAATTTGAAAGAAATCTGTGTTCAATGATATTTCATCTACTGTGACCATGATTTTCAATATATTGGCTGTACATGAAGGCTATGTGTACATTAGAATCAAATCAGGTGAGACTGGGGGTAGTTTTTTTTTTTTTTTTGCATGGTAACAAATGAGAATTTAGTTTTTTTTTTTGTTTTGTTTTGGTTTTTTTTGGTTGATGACCTTTGACCTGGGATAGCCAAACTATAAAATGAAAAAAGTTTATTTACCCAAACGTCTGAATGCTAGACTGCTTACACACAATAGAAACACATTGTTTGTATTTGTCCAGAGTACTCAGAGAATGGAGCCACCAATGAACAATATGTAATAATGTTATTAAACCACGAACAAACAACACATTATGACCCCTGTTCTCTTTGTTTTCCTTCAGTTTTCTGTTTTTAATATAATAACCCTCAACTTTACTTAAAGCTTTTATGAACATCGACATGATTAGTGAATTAAATGTAGGAAAATATGTTATTTTCACGAAAAAATGCAAAACACAGAGGATAAAATATTGATAAATGGTGATAAATCACTTAAGAAAGGTTAAATATGGAGAAAAATTGAGTTGGGAACTGCCACAAAAGTAGCTCTGGGTCTTTATGGGTTAAGGCAAATTTTCAATACCATGACAATTAAACTGATTCTTAATGTGAAAGATGAATAAAAACACTCTTGTTTCTGATGCTTTTCTTTTTGCTAACAGTATATATGGAGTGCTGAGGTCACACATAGTAATATAATCAAATCTAGAGCAACCGAGCAACCTGTAAGAGACACTAAACCTCTTATTACACATACAAGTTGTTGTACAGCCAGTGTTTTTGTTTGTGTGTGTGTGTGTGTGGGGGGGTCAGGAACACTGCCGGCTGAAGTGTTTGATAGACAATTCTCTGGCCACGGTTTGACTTGTGAAGGAAACGCTGTGACAGATCAGCTCGGTGCAGACGGGAGCAGATAGTGTTCCTGAACTCACCAGGGAAACTTGTGGTCCCTGGTAGAGGAGCTTGTGGTTAAGTGTGTCATTTCCACCAAGTTCTTTATTAAAGAGGCTGAAAACAAAAACACAGCACAGGAAGACTGACCTAGGTCAACACTGTCACTGTAAAAAAGTGAAATTAAAACAACAAACTAGAATTATTGCAACATGGGTGTATACCTCCACCACCCAGTCAGGTTACAGCTCACATCTGTGTTTGTCTATAGTCATATGTAGTAAAGACTCTGAGGGAATTTAATAAAAGATATTCAGTGCATTTGTGTGAGACAGAGGTTTTCACTATGGCTGCATTCAGACTGCAGGCAAATGTGGCCCAAATCCAATTTTTTACCCATATGTGGCCTGTATCCGATCTGTTAAAGACAGTTTAAACTGCACAAATCCGTTTTTTTTTTTTTTTTAATCCAAACCAGGCTACTCTCATATGTGGTCCTAAATCCAATACGTATGTGATATTTTGCGAAGCGACTTCGGTCTGAACAGCCAGGTTGCATTTATCTGACCTTTACGTCACTGAAATGCAACAAACGTCGCAATTCTGCATCCCAGGAGGAGAGGTGGCGGGAAAAACATATTTACATCCGTAAACACAGTGCGTGCCTGTGTGACCACGTTTACGTCAGGACCTTTTTTGCACATGTGAGTCACTTCAGGGTCGCATTCAGTTCATACTCAAAAATGATCCAAGTGGCATTAATGCGAAATATGAACACACACAAAAATCATATTTCACAAAAAAATACGAATTGTGCATTAGGACCTGCGTCTGAACGTAGCCTATTTGATGTGTATGATTCTGATTAATTATTTTTTGTGAGAAATGCAGAGAAGTATAGTTTAAATAGTGAAAAAAAGTGTGTTTTTACACAACATTATAATGTCACACTGAGCCTGAACTTTCAATCATCAAATGTCATCGGATCCTATTCAGAGTAATTCAGTCTGTATGTCCTATGTATGTATGTCTGTCTGTCCATGCCTGGAAACTAGACTATAGCGCAGTTCTACCTCTACCTGAATCAGGATCTGGATCTGTACAGTTTTTGACAGGATTTTTCACCACTAGGATAAAAGGGGGGAAAAAAATCACACCCCTGATGCACGACAATATCAGCCAACACGATCAAGTTCTTGATCAAAAAGATACACAAGAGCAGATACGCAGTCTGTCAGGGTCTACAGTCTTTGTCGTGTTGGTGCGTACATTCTTGAATTATGCCCAAAAATGTGTTTTGTGGAAGTCACAGTTACCTTTAAACATCACACTATAAATATCTGGAGAAAATTTGTGCATTCCTGATATATCGCTTTCACAGGAATGGGGTGAACAAACCAGAAACATAATACATCTGGGCTAAATTTGAAGGAATTCCTTCAAGTGGTCAAGCAGTGGGACAGACAAACCAGAGACATAATGCCTCTGGTCAAGGGAGGAACTGACATGGTGGGATAAAACACTGAAATTTATACGACAGTTGACTACCAGTAAAATACCTCTGGTCTTATAGAAGTTGTAATTTATAATTAAAAGGGAATCAGAAGCACTTGTGGTGAGGAAAAGGAACCAGTTAATAAAAAAAAAAGTAGTACATACTCATACTGTGTTTATTCTACTACACATTGTATAGGTCACATAGTATTGAGTGTAATTCATTATAGTGGTAATAGGTAGTCTTATGAACAGCTACTCGTATGATGGAGCAGTGCATGCGTCTACCAATGACCATGTTTTCCATCTGTAACTGACTATAATATAATAGGAAACCTTAATGTAGCCTATTTATGTTTTCTTACAAACAAACCCAAAAACACATACATACAGTAGTAGTTACATTCACATGGCAGTGATAGGCAGTTATAAAAAAAAAAACAAAAACAAAAAACATTTGTCGCTTTTCCATTGACCCTCGAATTGCGCGAATATAACTTGCGCATAAAAATTAGCCGAATGGAAAAACATCAATTTTGCCAAAACTCTCATTTTTCGATGAATAGTTTTTGTGCTTGCCTGAGGTGGGTTTTCGGGCGTAGTAAAATTGCTATATTCAGCAAAACTGCAATGGAATTGGAGTTTTAAAACAAACAGTATGTGTGGACACACCAGGAAACCGAATCATTTTATAATTTAGTACGGTATAGAGGGGTAACGAGCATTCTAGACTCAAAACAACAGATATTTATGTTCGTCGCCAGGTTTATGGAATGACTTCTCGTGTACACCTCGCGATAATAAACAAACAAATCATCGCATTTGTGACTTAATGGAAAAATCGACATGACACACTTCTGTTTTTTCAACATTTAGTGAATATCATTAAAGTTTTGCGCATATGTCCAATGGAAAAGCGACTAGTGGCATAAGTAAAGCTGCTTTTAAGTGCTACAATGTCTGTTGTTCATCTTCGTCCGTCTCAAAGTAACAACTTGAAAGACTGATGTGATCCGCAGTTTTCATTTCATCTCCATGTAAAAGGTTTCCTTCTCCATTTAGAGCATGAAAGAGAAGGAAAAGTCCAGCGTTGACTCCCCACAGACCCTGTGGTGTTGCACCAAGTCACATAGCTCCACATTTGCCACTCCCCTCAACTCTCAAAACAGATTCCAGCATTGTAACTTGTACCAGCAGTACAATGTTGTGTTTTTTCTGGAACTCGTTTGCAGTGACAGGGGTCATATTTCCCAAAAAGGTTAGTAGCCCAGCTATACTCCACATCTCTTGACGCCTCTGATACTTCCACACAGTGTCCTTTCACAGTCCTTCCTCTATAGCTGGGTGGTTTTGGTGAAGCGCCTGGTCCTCCTGTCTCGCCGGTGAGAAACAGGGAGGTGGCAGTAGCGTGGCGACCATCCTCGGGACTTTCTTGTGGTGCTACGTGGCGTTCTAGGGTCTGGGGGGGCTGGTAGTCAGGCCTCCTCGGCTGTGGCATCTATTCCAGCGTAGGTGAAGTTCTCAAAGAGGGCCATGTTCACATAAGCCTGGAAGATTTGAATGAAAGATTTAACAGTCCTTTCAGTAAATATATGGATTTATATACAGTACTGTTCAGAAGTCTTAGATCCCCTTTAGCTTTGCTGTATTTGCAGGTTTGTAATGAGCATGTGTATGTATATCTGCCTCATTTCTTCGGATACAAAAGAACAGGAAAAATATGTGCACTGTATTAAAAAAAAACAAAACACAGAAATCTGAACTAAATGGTTAAAGTCAGTATTTAGAGTGACTGTAGCTCAAACAATAAGAAACATTTGACGTGTTGAATAAAAGTTGGTATAAAACTAGAAAATTAATGAAGCAAATGTCATATTGTCTCACATCGAACAAAAGAGTTAAAGACATGTCAAGTGGAAAAGAAGTCCCACAAAACAATTTGGTTTGTCAAAGGTGTTTTTTTCCTGAGATATTTGTTTTTAAATTGGTGTGTATTTCCTGTTTATCCTTGTTGCGTCTTGGACTTTTGCACAGTTCTGTATGTTTCTTCGAACAATGCAGGCCATATGTTAATGAATGGTAGTGCCAAATTTTGCACAAATGTCGGGCGTACAATCACAACCACTTTGTAGTGATGTTTACAGATGTCTGATGAAGACAGTTTTCCATTTACATCCATCTCATTTTTTTCCCTCTAAAAGTAAAAATGCCATGTGCAAAATGTACTTCAAATGTATCAGTGTTTTTTGCTTTCGGATGCGCATTACTGCTGTATTAATGTGCGTGTTACATTTTTATTGCTAAAGTCTGAGCTCATTTGAAATATTATAGAAATATAATACAGTTTAATCTGAAGAAAGACACCATATTCTGTAAGACCATTATGTTTGTTGCATTGTTGTCCTGTCAGAACCACATGTCTCCAAATCAGCTTTTAATGAGCTTGAAAAAACAGGCATGTTTTCAGCTTTGTTTTAGCCGATACAAGGTTTTAAAAGAGAGTGTATTTATCTAAAATAGCAAGATAAGTTTTGCAACCCGTAAAGCACCACTTAATCCTTAAGATTAAAGATGAAAAATGAACACAGTTGGCAATACATGGTTTTTACTGTATCGGACAGTGATGGAAAAACTGTAATCTGAAAACAGACAAATGCATTGCAGCCAAAAGTACAATATTTGTCTGTAAGTACAGAATACCATAAAATGGAAAAGTTCAACTCCCTCTAATGTGAATTTAAGTCCACCACTGCAGTCTAACTCAATATAGCGTCAGCCAAGCGAGCATGAAATCACAGTGTCATGGGGGTGAATTACCTTCCTGGCCTCCTGCATCCTGTTGAGCTGGACAGAGATTTGGGAGAAAGGGGGTCTCTCATAGGGCCGATCCCTCCAGCACTGTCGCATCAGTTCATAGCTGCACAAACACAAATACTTGCTTGAATGTGGTAGGAAAGCAGAAACATATAGCAAAGACCAAAAAAAGTAACAAAAGCTACATACACTTCATCGTCACAGTTCTTGGGTTTCTCCATCCTGTATCCTTGAGGCAGTTTTTCATAGAGTTCAGCACATGTCATCCCACAGTATGGAGTTCCACCTGACGCACAAAAGAAGAGTGTGTTATGTTTATGATAGTAGAGGGAGTCGACATCGTAAACACAGTGAGAAACATTACAATGTAGATGATCAAAAACTTGTAGAATTTACCAAACGTACACAGCCTGACAAAAAAAAAAGTCCCACACTAATATTTTGTAGCTTTGGTTGAAATATGCGTGTAGAATCATTTTGATGAGCACATGCAATGGATGGATGTTGATTTCCATCATTTTTTGAACATGTAATTTTGCTAAACCTAGACCTAACCAGTTGAAGCAACCCCAGCTCATGACACTGCCCACACAGACTAGGCCTTATGGGTAATCACTACATCCGCCTCTCTGCGCGCCCCCATGTCCCCATCACTCTGGAACAGGGTCAATCTGGACTCATCAGACCACATGACCTTCTTCCATTGAAACACAGTCCAATCTTTATGCTGTCTACAAACTGATGGCTGTTAAAGAAATGAGAAACGACTCAGCGCATCAGAACTTGTTGTGGCTGAAACATATAAATCACTGCAGTAATTATCCAGTGAAGGGTCTGAACTATCTGCAGGAGTTAAATCCAGGTGGGGACTTTGTTTGCACGGTTATGTATGATATAACATAGTACACTGAATTTTGCTGAGTGTGCAGTTAGTAGTTGGCCTGGGAGATCTGGCCTAAGCTAAGTCTGGACTCATTATGTAACATTCTATTAAATATAAGCCATTCAAGCCTCCTTACCTAAGCTGACAATTTCCCAGAGGAGAACACCAAATGACCACCTGAAGGAAAGATGAGACAAATATTAAAAACAAAGACAATTAAAGTACACAGGACTTACTATAACATGAAAATAACCATTTATTTATTGTTTGTAATGCATTCTAATTAGAAGCATGAACATTTCACCCTAAAGTTACACTGTGGCTAGTGCGTTGACCCGTGGGGTTCATTCTTTTACTTCCTTGGTAAATTCCTCCGTCACTTCCAGTTGACTAACCTCTCAGCTGACATGTCTGTTTCTGCACATGAAATTTGACACCATGGCAACATGGCCCTATTGTTTATCTGTTGCTAGGTAACCCACTTCAATGATGATTCTATGATTCTGGGCATAGTAACATGATTGCAAAGCTATTGTGTTCCAAAATTACTAATATCTTCCAGAATACTAGTCCTATCAACTTGCTGTTTTCGCTAGTCTCTTTCTTGACCAAAAGTACATAAATATGCCAAACTGCAGCAGTCAGATCTTTCTGGATTTTGTGTGATGCCCGAGACACACACACACACACACACACACACACACACACGCACACGCGCACACACACACACACACACACACACACACACAGGCAATCACACAGAGTCCACTTTCTTTTCATAATATAGATTGTGATTACTGTAACAACACAACAGTTAAAAATGCTGCTGTTGCACAGAAACAATATGTGAAACCATTCAGATGCATATAATAAAATTTGCATATGAATGATATGATATCTTTGTATTATTTAAAATGTGTATCATTTTTCAGTATTGGTGTACAATCAGAGCCTTCGTTTCAACAACATGAAGCCACCATCTTTCACCTGCCATCTGACAAGCAACGTAGCTACTTCAAGAGAAATACCACCAGTTTCACATCTCCGTGCTGTGTGGTAGATCATACGAAGAGACAAGTGTTGTTTTGCAGTTTCTATCAGTCCCTTTGTGTTTGTTTATCTCTTGTCTGATCACCGTGTTCGGCTTTGTCTCACATCTAGTTCTCCGTCTCTCCCTTTTACTTTGTCTGTTTAACTATTGTTGACAACTCTTTCTGGTCCTGCAGGATCCTTAACTTCAGACCTTTTCCGTTAGCTGTCGTACTCTCTTCAAGCTTGTTCTTTTACTGTGTATAAATAGGCTCCACTTCCCTGTCCAACGTCTCAGTCTGCATGCTGAACTGCACCCAAGACTTCCTCTGCCTATCAGTTGCAAAACACACTATTATCACTCCGCCAATGACACATGGATGATTTGTTGTTTTCTGTGGTCAGGGCCTTTGTGCTGTCGATTATCAGACATTTACTGCCGGCTTCAATAATTTTAGTAAGGGTCTCATGCTGCCATTATTTGCCATCAAATGCTACTGTGCAGCGTAAATGCACACAAGGCACAATGCAGAGCACTATGTAATTATAGGGGTTTTGGATTGAGGATTGTTCATAATTGGTACACAGTTTAGATAGATAGTGGTATATGTTTTTAAAGGATACTAATAAGCGCTTCTTGAGGTGCTTGTGGTTGGGACGGCCTCTGGTGGTGGAGGTGTGATCCCAAAATGTGACGTGAAATTTGCTCACAGTATGGTGTGACATAATGTTGAACCAAGACCAAAGGTGAGGTCAGACTCAGCAAATGCATTATGGGGAGCAACTTTTTTTTTTTTTTTTTTTTTTTTTTTTTAGATATTAGACAGATTATGACCAAACTAGTTCTTACTTGAACACCAAAATTAGGAGATTAAACTTCTTATTAAAGGTGTCAGTATTTATTTTTCTTTTCCAGTTTAAGTTTCCGTGTGGTCGAGACCAAATCGAGACCAACCTGCTGTTTTAGACATTTTTTTTGTAAATTTGCAGAACCCTTTGCCAATCTCGTTACTCTATATAATGTAAATAAGAACATAATGCTTCAGAGCTTATTTTGTTCAGAAAAAACATCCGTTAAAGTCAGATTCCAGAAGTTAAATAAGGGCATACACTATGTTGAAAAGTTGAGATGATAATGTAACTTACACATCACTCTTGGTTGTGTACACACTGTAGTTCAGTGACTCAATGGCCATCCAGCGCACAGGCAGCCTCCCCTGAAAACCGACAGAAGCACAGTCACCACGTCAAAACTTCTGCTTCTGCTTGCAATGTGTGTATGAATGTGTCAAAAAAAAATTCAAAGCACTTTACTGTAGCAGTGCTAATAGCTGACTTTATTCTTTAACAATACATGACTGCCCCCTACAGGTGATTCCGCAAATTGTTTCTCGAGTCAATTTTTTTGCAAACTTTGCTGCTGAAGTTTTCTTTTCTTTTTTTCCTCGATTTTTTAAATAATACTAATAACTATGATGTGACTAGAATTTAACCTTTATATTTAGATATATTTTATTGTCATCTTTTTAACATCTTTTTTGTACCTTTTTTAAAACTAATGCGGTTATATAATAATAACTATTGATCAGGCTGCATTTGTAAATAAGAATCTATTCTTAATTGCTTGCCTGGGCAAATAAAGGTTAAATAAAATAAAAATAATATTATAATGAATGTCTTCCACACTATATAATCATGTATCTGTGTGTTGTTCATCTATTTCACAGTAGATTTGTACTACTTTTGTGACTGCAGCTGTTACCATCGGCAGAAATTCATAGACAAATACAATATATGCAAGACCAAATCTCAAAGTAGCCTCTACTGGCCTAAACTCAAAAAACAAGACCTGAATGTTCTGAAAACAGCTTAGTAACTGTGCCAGGCATCCCCACTCACCATTGTCTTCTTCACGTAAACTTCCTCACCCCGAGACAGGCCAAAGTCTGCTATCTTCGCCACAAGGTTATCCCCTACTAGAACATTTCTGGCGGCCAAATCCCTGTGGATGAACTAACACCAAAACAAAGGAGTGGAGAAAATGACATATTAAATCTGCCAATTAACAAAAAGTTTCACAATCATAGGAAATCATGCAACCTCCTACACAAATGAAGCGTAGCAGCTTGTATATCTGAACTATTTTTGGTCTACCTGTTTGTCGCTGAGGTAGTGCATCCCTGTCGCCACATCCACAGCGAACTGGAGCAGCTGCTGAGAGGTCAGGGTGGAGGCAGTGCCATGTTCTTTTGCAAAGGCAGGGTCAGTCTCCAATACTCGACTCTTCCTCAGAAAATCTAGGAGGTTACCATACGGAGCGTACTCTATGGCAATGTACAGATAACCTGGAAAACACGGAGAGATGGTAAGATGCTGAAGTTACTTCCATGCTGTAAAAGAGATGTGATTGAGACCTTCTGATGATTCTAAAACTTCTCCCTTTTACAGTTGATGGTATTTTTCTTCTTTTTTCTTGTTTCTTTTACTTCTACTACTTTTATTGAATGCCTGTTGAATGCGCTGGCATGCGCTGTTACAGCAGTGACGCCAGAGGAAAACACTCCATGATGATGTTAAGTATCTATCTTATAAAAGCCAAGTGGCCTCTGTGTGTGTGCGTGTGTGTGTGTGTGTGTGTGTGTGTGTGTGTGTGTGTGTGTGTGTGTCCGGGGATTCACACAAAATCCAGAAAGAGCTGACTGCTGCAGTTTGGTACATGTATGTATTTTTGGTCAAGGAAGACTCTAGCAAAAATGACAAGTTGATAGGACCAATATTTTGGGAGATATTAGTCATTTTGGAATACAACAGCCTCACAATCACGTTGCTATGGCCAGAACACTTTAGTGGTGACTGCTGGACAAATGCGGTACAGCATGCACGAATACAATACAATGAAAACAGCATAAAAATTACCACATCTAGAACCCGTGGATCCGCACAGGTCAAGAGTATTTATTGTCCAAAAACATGCACACACTATTTCACATCATCACCAATAAACAGCAGATTGACTGGTACATACTGTGCTGTGCAGGAGTCTTCGGCTGCCCTTAGCATTTATATAGCGGTAACGAGCAGAAGATCTATCTCTCAATTCTAGAGGGGAATATTGTGCACAGCAATAAAAACTCACAAAAAATATAAACTGCGTGGCTTCTGCAGGAAACTGTCAGTAGTGATTTCTGTTCTCATGTCAAAAAGTGGTCAAAACAGTAAGAAATATTAGACATGTGTTGAATGTAACTTGATGTAAAACACTACATTAGTTCAGTAAATCTCATATTGTGTGTGCAGAAGAGTTCAAGCCATGTTAAGTATAGAGTATTTAGTATGAGATGCTTTCTTCGTCTTCTTTCCCCTGAAATTCTTGTTTTTAATGCCGTTCTATATTTCACTTGTCTTTTCTTACAGAGTCTGAGAAATCCATATGTACATTATACAGTAGTCGGAACAAATATTATGAAATATTTGTGGTCAAATCTTTTTTGGGTTTCAAAAGGTGTGGCTGCATCAGACAGACAAACAAATGCAAAACAAGTAACGAAACTAAATTCCTGACAGAAAATTATGTTAAGAAATTTGGATTTTAACACAAATTCTCAACATATCATAGCCTGGATGTGTTTCAAGCATTATCTTATTGAAACGTCCAGTTTTGACTTTGATGGAACAGAGCATGTGCAGAAGGGAGCATGTGGGTTTTGAGAATAGAACAATACTTGGCAGAGTTCAATGACTTATGAGTGATTCTTATTGCAATATATCACAAATACATGGGGTCTACAAAAATTATTTTCCACTGCATAGTCTATCATTATATGCAACAAACCTACACTGGGCCTAAAACTTTTGCACAGTACTGTAAAGGCAGTATAACAGGGCAGGGTTTCACAATTTGTGCAGGGGGAACAACCGGATTGGGCTTTAAGGTTTTTCAGACGTGGGACAGCAGGGTTAACCCACTGTCCACAGAGAAGCTGTTTACAACCGGTTGAGCTTCTGGGAATCTTTGAGTCCCTGGGGGTGCAAGCATCGAATGGTACTCACGACGAGGCAGGTAACCCCAGGGGTGGTGGTTTCTGCCGGAGTGGAGCATCTTTTCTGCACTTTCCTTTTGTTTAATGTTTTATTCTGCTTTTGTTCGATGTAATTTTATGCGTTTCTATACCTTTGTGAACCACTTTGAATTGCCTTGTGTATGAATGGGGCTATACAAATAAATTTGCCTTGCCTAACTAATCTAATCTAATCTAATCTAATCTAATCTAATCTAATCTAATCTAATCTATATATTTAATGCTCCTAATCTGGTTGCATAATTTAACATGGGTAACATAGAAACTCACACATACACACAAATATTTAGCATATTTTAAATTTAAATAAATGTAATAATTTATTATTAATAAATAATAAATTAATTAATTAATTAAATACATATTTTAAACTCTGGCAAAAACATACATAGAATACATTGTTGCGCTGCTGATCGATGAGGAGTGGGTAATAACGGGCACGACAAAGTTCATCCAGTTTCTTTACTGGAGAAGTGACGGCAAGCAAGTGAATACAATACAATTCAGAATACAGACACTCGTCTAACACTCCGCTGGTTACCGATGATTATAAATAGCTTCTCTAGTTCTGGCACAGAATCCATCCATGCTGTTGAACCATGTGAACCCAGATAACTGCCAACACTGAAAAGGAAACGATCACGGAACTCGTATAAAAAAAGAACCCATCAATTAAAGAGCAGCCAATGGTAATAGGACATGAACGTGCGTATCCACTACGAGTAAGGTAAGGCAAATCTTTACGTACACAATCCCATGATACACATGTTCAGAACAATGTGCCACAGGGCTGTACTACCCATCACAACAATATTAAGGCAGTAGATCAAAATCCCCCTTCTTAGCCTTTGTAAAATGACTTTACCTGGGATTAAACGCCCTATGCAGATAATTTGTTTATCTGTTGTCTTTATGTGAGAATTCAGCTCCGTACAACAAAATGCAATGCGTTAAAACGATTACTTTACTTAGTTGATGATAAAGAATTGGACTCTGCGCAGAAATACCAGCCAGAAAGAGGCTGAGCTGCAGCTGCTGTGGGGCCTGACCTGCCTCGACACAGACAGAGAGGTAACAAGCAATTTCTAAAATCCTCACTGAGCTCCAACAGATGGCCCAGACTTTGTTAATAGATGACTGCTTCCATCCGGAGCCAGAGTTCCTACAGGTCAAGAGGCATTTGTGCTTGATGGAAGGGTTTTGTGTTGATTTCACATAGACCAAGGAGTGTGCCAGAACAATTAGTAAGAACCATACGCACAGGGGAAGAGTAAAAACACCACAGATAGTCAAGTTAAACAACTGAAACCTAATACAACTGTGCTCCTCCTAAGGTACAAGAGGTTATGTTAATCATTACATGCAATCCTTCCTAAAGCAATTTTGTGGAAAATAATCAGATCAAACATCACAACCTGAGTAAAGCAGAGGTGGAACGGATTAAATAATGTGATTTAGTGCAAGTTAGAAAGGCAGATCCTGGGAGAGGAAGTACTCCTAAATGTTTTCATTGAAAATATACATACATTAATGAACGGATGAAGAGCAATTATTCATATTTGGTTCTTTTGTTACACCAGTTGTGAACATTTCTGTGGTTTTCACTGAATTTCACTCAAGTTAAAACAAATGTGTAAAAATAGATGATTCAGTTGCTACAAAAGGATGCGCTTTGAGTAAGTTAGATGTTTATTTTTCAAGGATAAGTTGGTTCTGTAATGTCCTCACTGATGTCATTTCTCTCATGCTATGTTAGCAATCTTTCACCAAACAATCGCAATTCAATTATTCCATGTAAAATCCATTTGATGTAGCAAGAAAACTGATTGTTCATGGTAACAACTCATTTCTGGGAAACTTGATACATTTCATAAATAAAAAAATTGAACTAAATCTAATCCTGGCAGACAAAGTTTATTTACTCTGGACCCATTCTGGTGTTTTCCAGATACAAATTACATGGATCAAATGGGCTGAGAGAATCTGTTTGGATCTGTTTAGTATCTGGATCAGGATCAAATGAAAACTTAACATGTATCTGTGCTTTATAAAAGGAAGATGTAAGGAGGTCATTGACTACAACATCAACAAAACAATACTTAAACAGTGATATAATAATAAATCTGTGGTATAAGAATGAATATTTCCACACATGGAAGTCTTAAAGCAGGGGTACAATAGAACTTTGACTAAAGTGCTGACCAGAGGTTCAAATTTGACACACTTCTGCACCTGCGCACTTCTTTTTAGAAATATTTAATGCTTACAAAACAATACAACTTTTTTTTTTTTTAACAAAATACCTTTTACAATAAAATAATATGACACAATCTTAGCTACACCCACAACCATTTAAAACACTTCACATCGCTGTTACCAGATCTATACTAATGCATTTTTGGCTTCTAACCTAATGCCAAATGTTTAATAATTTGATCACTATATAGTTCTACTCAGTATATGTTATCTAATTTTAATACATTCTTTGACATAAGGATTGTCTTTAAATTCATCTAATCTCATCTGATATCTTTCTTGCCAATAATACTTATTGCCATGACTGTCTTAAACTTAAATTCAAGGTATTTTGTACTGAATACTGCACAGTTACTTGCAGGATGATATGACTTTATATGTTCCTGAATATGCATACATTAATGAATACATACTGGTCACTACGATGGACAGTTATTCTACACTCTTGTATATTCATGGGTTTTGTTGTTTTAGTTGCATATCAGCTAACGCAGTAGATGCTTGTGCATCATCTCATACGCTGCAATTCCTACAATTACTGTAACTTTGCTGTTCTTGATAAACCTGATCTCCAGAAACATGTTTGAGGGTAAATCAATTGCTAGTTGTTGTTAGACTGTAATTAACAGTTTTCTTAAACAAAAATATCTTTTTTTTTTATATTATCCCCATGAAATTAATAATAACTAGTATCAGAGTATGTTAAAATGTGAGAAAACACCAGATTAGCTGCTTTAAAAATGTTTTATTTCATATTTATCACATAGTATTTCATTTTCTGATGTTGTGTTTCAAATACATGTTTCTTTGCTTCAGAAATTAAACGCGTGGTGTCCAGCTGAATGGACATGTTTGAAACTCCATAAAAAATATGTTCATTATAATAATTGCAATCGCATTTTTTTTTATGCCTAATAAAAACACACACAAGGTTCTCATAATTCATGCATCAAAGGATCAATCTTCTGAACTAAAACACGGCCAATATCAATTAAAACCACTAGGTGTCACTCACTCACCTCTGTTCTCACAGGCTCCAATCAGATTGATGATGTTTGGATGTTGGCCTAGTTTACACAACACCTCCAGCTCCCCTGCGAAATCTCGGTGGTCATTCTCTGAGGCGAACTCTGTGGGAATATCAGCGCAAACGGCATCATTAAACAAAACGCAAGCAAAGCAGCTTCAGCGAGTCTTTGAAATGAAATGATCACATCAGAGAATCCACTGAGTGTTTGTGTGTCAGTGTGTTAGTGTGCTAAACCCCTTTCACACATGCGTTGCCAGCTCAAAATGTGTGTGAAAACAGAAATTTGCAAATCAGCCAAGTGGACGTTGAGCAGACTTGACTCGTCCGGCTCCTGAGTACAACGTCCACGTAATGTCTGTCTGATTAAGTCCGTGTGTGAATAGAGTCGATCGTTGCCTGGAGAAATCACAGCTGTTGCATTGCCTGTAATCATGTCAATGTCACGTCTGATTAAGCTATAAACTGCAGCAAAACTGGCAACTTTTAAGGTGGACTCTGTTCTTGCATGCTGGCTTATGCACGAGTTGACGTCCTTTACAATCAGCAACCATCCCATCATACCATCAATGTTTTACATGTGGATCTGTATGTTTAAATTGAGTGTTACCTTTAAGCATCTTAATGGCAGCGCTCATTTTGTTCCCGTCCTTCTTGATCATGGCTTTGATGACCTGGTTTGGAAACTGTTATTAGCTCAAATGTTTGGCCAAACATATGAGGAATATTAAGGTTAAGATAAAAAAATACAAAAACAGACCTGGCCGAAGTTTCCCTCTCCGATGACATCCTCAAATTTGATGTCTTCCCACTCCAGGATTGGATAGGTAAGGGGTTCTGGGGTGGGCTTGGGCCTCCGTGTCAGGGTCAGAGTTCCTGAATTAAACTGCAGAATCGTCTCTTCTCCCTGGAAATAAAAACAATCTTGAGCTCAACAAGCATGATCAACGAATGTGACAGCTTTACATAATTAATACAGAGAAGAAAAGTTCATTAATTTAGATTTTTATGTTATTTTAGCTGGTATTACAGAGAAGTTACTTCTATTTTGTAGAATTAGACAAGATTTACTTTTTATCTACTTTTAGTGTTAGTTTGCATTTTTCAGCTGTATGAAGAATAAATCTTCTGTATTTATTGCTTGTTGCACTGCCTAGAACTGGGATCCTCCTCTGTGGCGCTTTCTGAGGTTTCTACCAGTTTTTCATCATTTGAGCCAAAGGTCTAAAGCCAGATGGTGTTCTTTATTATACAGATTCCCATGCCCTATGAGGTGAATTTATGGCTTGTGACATTGGGCTACATAAATAAAACTAAAACCTTTATATATCAGCATATCAGACAGGCCTCGTTGCCTGTTTTTAAATCTCTTCTTAAAACCCACCTGTTCTCTTTGGCTTTTTGACACTCTTGCAATGTTGACATTTTTGTTTGTTAATGTGCTTTATTTATTTATTTGATTTTATTGTTTCTTAACGGAGTCATATTTTGCTAAACCCACTTTTATTAGTCTTTGGTTCACTTAATTGCGTATCTGGACCCTAATAGTTAAAAAAAAGTTTGAATTTGAACCCTCCAGGTGTTACAAAGCTATCTTTATATTCATTTTGGCAAAAATTGTGTGGGTTTTTACAATCCGTTTTAATTCCTACGCCTGTAACTAGTTACGTCACGACATTTGCGCATATAAGGTCAAGACTTCCGACGAACTTTTCTCCGAGTACGACATAATCGTTTGTCAGCAGCAGCGGTTGTAGGAAAAACTGAAAATATGTCCAAACTTTGAGGGAATTACCTAAAATGTTCAGCTGTTGGTTGAACAGGACAGAGCAGCACAGTCAATAACCTGGAGGGGGCGGGGCGTGAAGTGGCTCATTTGCATTTAAAGGGCCAGCGCTCAAAATGACCTTTCTGGTGTCATTACTCAGAAATAGGGTTGAATTTGGGCCTGTGGAGTTGAATTAATGAAGAATTCAGACCTAAGCATAGCATTTACAGTTTATGTAAATGCACAGGGAAATGTTTCAAAATGCATAATTCCATTTAAAAAAGCAAAATATTACTCCTTTTAATGCTTTGATTAATTTCATTCACTGTGATTCTAGTCTTCTGTACAGCACTTTGGTCCACTGTGGCTGTTTTAAAGTGCTTTATAAATAAAGTTGGATTGGATTGTATCTATAGAACCTTAAAGACTATGCTGAAACAATGATTCACATGATATATATAATTAATGAAACCAATGCTTTTTAAGAGATCTTACATTGTACATCATGAACTATTAACATTGCTCAATGCACAGCAGAGCTTGGAAAATAAGTGGGAAATGCAAAAATGGAGCACATTTGTCATGCAATTCTGTATCATTTCACCGCTGCATCATTGATAGCTTTAGAAGATGACAGTGTTTTTATTTCATTTTGTCACTATAATAGTTGAAAAACTCTAAAAACCACTGGTGTGTCCTTACTGATCCAGATTGGTAGGTGAACGTCCGTCGGCGGTTCAGCAGCGTCTTACGAATGAAGAAAAGAGCCAGCAGCGCCAACAGGATGGTCACACAGGTAACGGTCACGGAGCCCACCACCGCCACCAACAGCTGGTAACTGTCGGCCGCAGGCTTCCCTGCCACACCCTGGGTGGTCGGGGTTAAATTCTGAAGGCCTTTTTCAACGCAGAGGGAGAAAGGAAGGGAGGATGAAGGACGAAGAGAAAAATCAAGAGGGGACATGGAGATGAATATCAGAGAGTGGAAATAAATAGGCTGTTTCATGTGGATGTTTTATTATAATCTGTAAATCCCTGTCCCTGTGTGGGTGGTCCTGCTCAGTGCCACTTTGGATCGCTCTAATATAAACCAGAGGCAGAGCAGCGTGGATGTTTCCCGTTGGTAGCAATTTTTAGTCCTTGATTGATTTGATTTTTCCAAAACCATCGACTAGAGCAGCTGTTCCCAGAGGCTATATTAAATACATGTTTCATATTTGATCCCTGGGTGACGCTTGAATCTACCATATAATGTAGAGCTATCTCATGTCTTATTTTCTCTCAGATTTTTCATGTTGATTTGGATTTTGTAAAATTTTATGCATTATTATCCATCGCCTAAAACCCACAACTGTCTTTCACTTCTTGCATTTTATTTCTGAGATTTGCTGCATTGCACATGACATGTATGCAGATGGACTATTATTATTATTCATTGCTGTGGTCCCACTTTCACATAGAACTGCTCTGTTCTGTCTGCAATATTTTATCTTGTTTCATGGGTCAATCTAAGTTGGTTAAAAGTTTTTGTGGGCTACAAAACTGGGTGGCGGTATTCTGAAATTTCAGAACCACGAGGCTACAGTAATCCAAATTAATAAAATTTTAATGCACTAATACAGCTCTGCTTTCCCAGCCCGACACGGAAACTTTAGCTTTTTAGCTTTTTTTTTTTAGTTTTTCTCAATCCTTACAAAATGAATATAATCTACTATGATAAAAAAAAGTGTGATTTGAACAAATGCCTTGAAACAGCACTTCTCATGTGAACTCATCTGAAGTAAGTTTGCAGACGGTAAATTCCTACTCACCATCTCCCTGGGTCATCGCTTGGACAAACTTGCTCCACTCTCCTGGGACTTTGGAGAAGGCTCTGACCCGGAACTGGTAGAGCGTGCTGCCGTTAAGCGCCGTCACATCTTTCGTGGTCTTGTTTCCATCGTCTGTGTCCACCCAGGGGTGAGGGCTGCTGTGGCCGACTGGCTGGTACTCGATGACGTATTTAATAATGCCTCCGTTGGGATCCTCGGGGGGCTGCCACTTCACCTGAATGGCTGATATAGACAGTGGGCGGGCCCGAACGTTGCGTGGGGATGACGGGCCTGGGACACAGAGATTATACATTTAGGGTCACTGACAACAGCTCACTGTAACTCTATATTCTGGAAAACACTGATCCTTAAAATGAAATATTACATTTATGTGACATCTGCAGCTATTGAATAAGAAACATCCTTTGAGTTATTAGATTGGTTGGTTTTATCTGTTTGACAGAAACGATTTCCTGCTGAGCTGGTGATAAACGTTTGATGCAGTTTGTAATCAGCTGAATGGTCTTGTTTTTCCTTTTATGTTTGTATTACTTTGTTTTGTTGTAGTTTCTCCACACTTTGGAAAAGTTTGCTGGTGTTCAGCAGTGGCATCTGTCATGTTCTTTTCTTTATAATAGCAATATTTAATCACATATTACTAATGCTTTGTGGACATAAGTGTATGCACTTGCAAAACTATATAAACATAGTTTAAAAGCAGCAGCTTTTTAGTTTAGATAGATGGATGGATGGACAGACATGCATACTGTCACGGAAAAATTATTGGACCATCAAAAGTCATCAAAAACAATGGTTATGTAATCAAGTACTAACTCCTGGTGGATCATGTGACTAAAACAGACAGAAAAGAAAATATAGAATGCCTAAAAGCACTGTTTTTGTCAGTACAATGACATAGGTATTGATGGAAGAAGTGAAATGATTTTGGTTATTATCAAGAAAACATGGAAAATGAATAGATATCAGCTCTTAAATTAAACTCTTATGAGCTATTTTTGTTGTTATTATTATATTTGTCCAAACAAATGTACCTTTAGTTGGACCAGGAATTAAAATGAACAAGAAATTGAAAAAAACAAGGGTGGTCTAATAATTTTTTCCATGACTGTAGATAGATACATACACAGACAGACAGATAGATATGATGTAATTTTTTTCCTCATTTTTCTCATAGTTTGTGGGCAGGGAGAGAGTCACCAAGCAAACACCAGCTCTGTTCAGTTGTTATAATTACACCTAATGTGTGTCACTGGTAGTGGTCCTGGCCTTTCTTCCACTGTATTTCTAACCAACAGCAGAGGTTCTAGTTACCCTGGCTGTTGATGCGGAAGTGGTATGGCTTGGACAGGGGGCCCTGGCTGCCACAGTTGATGAGGCGCACCACCGCGGTGTAGTCCTGCTGGTACTCCAGGTTGTGGAACTTGGTAGAAAGCACATTGAGCAGAGTGGTCTCTTCCAGGAGTTTCTCACTGTAGGGTGGGGGCCCAAAGAGCTGCACTAAGAAGCCACTGGCTGTGCCAGCGTTAATGCCATGGTGGCCAGGCAGTCGCCAGCGCACAGTGGCATTACGACCTTCCACTGTGCTGATGTCAATCTCAGGTTGAACCGTGGGCTCTGCAGCGACAGAGAACACGGGATGAGCCGAGCAGACTGACAGCTCCCTCCACATTAACTCACTGTTCCCTAGATGTGCTATCAATAAGACGCCTGGACAGACCCTTTAAGTTCAACCTCATTTGGCAGCAATCAGCAGGACTGCTGTTGGATAACAAAAATACACTGAGTAGGACTTTTTCTTTCTCTTCCAGTCAAGGAGTTTGATTACTTTTGTGGAGTTAGTTTTGTGGTGAATCAGTGACTACCCAGGGTATTTTCTCATCTCACGTCCAAATACACAAGCTATAAGTATCTTCAGACCCCATGCATATGTTAACCCTGATAGATCTGGAGCTATTTTTGTGACTTCCAAATGTAGTTTTCCCTATTTATCCTATCCTAAGTGATTTATCATCATTAATTACGATATTATTGTCTGAATTGTGCATTTTCAGTGAAAATCAGGTATTTTCATATATTTGATTTCCTGATCATGTAGATGTTCGTTAAAAAACAAAATTCAAAGGTTATTATATCAAAGTGGAGAAAACTGAAGAGAAAATGACCATTTCAGCGATATATGCCATTAACTGAACATTTAAAAACAAAACAAAAAACCTATAAAAACTGTAATTTGTCAAATTACATGGGTGTTACCGGTGAATCAGTGTTGCAGAAATTGTTTCTATGTTCACTATGGAGCCCAAATGGGTCATATCTGATGAGGATGAATAACTGAGAACCTGCATTTTACCTGAATTATTTGCATGTATTGATGGGATTTGTGGTTCAGTGGTCATTGGACATTTTAGATCAGTAGATGACTTTCATCAGTGGTGGCTGTTTAGGTCTTAGGGTTATTGAGGAGGCCATCCAAGAGGTTAGCATAGTTAAAATCATTTGCATTTGCAATTTTTAAAGACAACCTGTATGATCCCAAGTCTATAGACTCATTGTTAAAGGTACACCTCACAACAATGACAATACACTTCATATATACATTCAAGAAAATGTTGACATAAACCATAGTAGAGATTACTGCACTAAAAAACACTCATGTTCCTATTTTGTCTTTTTTTTCCACTCAGATACACTCTCTCCTGCTGCACCACAACCATGGAAGAATCTAAACCTTGTCACTGTGTTCTACAATACATGGAATAACTTCTACTTCAGAGTTTTACTTCAGTTTTTTTCCTGTCCAAGCTGATTGATGACAAGCTTTATTTTTCAGTTTCAATCCCTTAGGTACTGTTCTCATGTTATTTTACCAAAGAAGCAACCACAGATCATTTCAGTCCAGTGGTGTTGTTCTATATTTGCCCTAAGCTTCAGTTGTCCGGACACATGTGCTCACTGGGAAATCTCAACAAATCTTAAAGCCTGGGAACAGCAGTCTTCAGCAAAAACAATGAGAATTCACTATGACTGTAACCAGGGAGAAAACTGCATTTTGTAGACCAAACATGACTTTTTTTTTTTTTTTTTTTTTTTTTCCCAGGCAAGATTTACAGCTAAATATACTCATGCTTGACGTTTGCATTCTTACCAGGACAGTCAGTCTCCAGGATGGCCTCTGGTCCCGGAGCCCCTTCTCCTCCTTCACCAGGACGACTCAGCTGGACACGGACACGGTACCGGGTGGATGGTTCCAGGTTCATCAGTGTTATAGGTTCTTTGTCACTATAGACTGGATGAATATAGGAGACAATTTATATTAACAACAGCAGTATCATGTTGTAGATGCAAGATGAGTAAACAAAGTAATTACAATTGTAGGCATGTCATTATACACCTGATTACATGAACGGATAAAGTGACTTATGATTCCTTCATACATAGTCTCGAAACTTTGTTAAAACTAGATTTACGCTGTCGGAAGCGACGACTAGGGGTATATCCCCGAACGCCCCCAATGCTTAACCAGACATCTATGATGTCATGATGTGAGGCATCCCCAGGTCAGGACCTTTCATTTACACTTGATTTGAAGTCAATCAGACAAATAGTTCCAGAGATATGAACAAAAGAGTGTTTAGTGATTTTACATTTCTGAGCGGCCCCTTGTGGCCAATCTAGAAATGGTAAATCGCCCAAACTCAAATCAGTTCTCCCTCTCCATGATATTCATTGATATGGAAAATATGGAGTTTCTAAACCAAACATTTTTCAAGTTATTGCATTTACACGAAGGATATCCGGCGGCGATCAGACCAAAAACATAATATCCCTGAAACTTCGTTCAGCGATATAATAACCCAGACTTGTAATTAAACCGACTCACTGCATGTCTGTCATGTCTACTTTTGTCTTTTCTGTTCCCCATATAATTTGTGTCACATAATTAATGATTTATACTTGGTATTATCTGTCTGTGTCAATGCTTAGTGGTGTTTTATATCAGGTTTTGCATTGTCTTTGTATGAACACAGTATTAATTCTGTGGTGACTTTCAAATGACTTTTTCTTCCAAGTTTAACCTTTCTTCTGCATTATGCATTTTTCAGTTAAAATCAGGGGTTTTGTTTTTTCATTTTACTGGTTGTATTAGAATTCAAAGGTTATAATATATTAAAAAAGAGAAAGCTGAAGAACAATAAATCATTCCCAGAATGCAAAAATAGGACCAATGGCCCTGTAGCTCACTGGCTTATTGTATGAAGAATCAATAACAGACTGAATGTGTGAGGTTGTCAGGTTCTGTCTCTATAGAGTCATGTGGTCTTGATGCAGGAGATCAATCCCCCAATAGAAGTGGGTGGTACTTCCACTGGAGGAGACCCTGATTAATTCAAAGTCCATATAAGACTTCCTATCAATGATCAATAGTAACTATATTGATATCTGTAACTATTTACATGTTATAAACTAGTGGTTCTCAATCGGGGGGCACAAGCACAGGACAGGAGGGAAATGCAAATGGTTGGACTATGACAGTGTTTGTCAACGGGGGCACATAAAGACCTTGTAAGCCCCCCTCCTCCCCTGGTCGCAAATTTGTTTTCGGGGGACAGCAGATGAGGTGATGATGAGGTGAGGTGGGTTTGATCTACAGAGCTATGTAACCCACCATGTCCTTCTCCCGGTCCAAAGTTTTTTCGGGGATGGGGGGTGGGTTCCTGATGTCATTAGTTGGCTTTTGTTCAAAAAAGGTTGAGAAACACTGTTATAAACCATCAAAATATGGCCCATTATGAGTAAAGGAACCTTTTTAATTTTTCAAAAATTTAGAAATCTGATTTTCTCACAACTGTGAACAAACTTTTGACATATTCCCAAGGAAGCTACATAAAAAATTTGAAATGAATCAGACCAGTATTTCTGTTGAGAAGATGTTTGAAAAAACTGGTAACAAAGACGACGATGAAGACGATGGATGACGAAGACGAAGGATGATGAAGATGACTAAAAACACAAAGATGAAGACGACGATGATGAAGATGACGAAGACGACGTTGACAAAGATGACCACGAAGGCGATGAAGGCCACAGCACCCTCACAATACCTCATGGTCTATTGGCCGGTGAGCTAAAAACACGAGTCTACAAACACTGCCCTTTATCAAACTACATTCATTTTATTGGTGAATCAATGTTGCAGAAGATGACAGTGTTTCCATGTTCATTATGAACTCTGAACGTCCAAATGGATCAAATCTGATGACACTGAAAAGGAAACTGCATTTTACCTGAATTATTTCATTGTATTGGTAGGACTAGTGGATCCAAAGTTATTAAACATTTTAGATCAGTAGATGGTTGCAGACTGGTACTATATATTCCTTTTACTTCATCGTTTTAACTTTTGCCTGGTGCATATCTGATTCCTTTTAAATGTTATCTGTTTACCATTAATTGTCTACATTGCCCTGTAATGACAATAATCTCTGTGTTCTCTGTGGTAACATTTAACATTGTTATGTTGTTTGTTCCGCTACTTTAACATCTGGCCAAGGGACAACAGTTGAAACTTAGCCATTCGGCCAACTCTGGCACATTTACAGTATAGTTGAGTGATCACTTTCCCTGAATAAATAAACAATTAAGCAACAACAATTGAACATTTAGCGAAAAAGGACACAATGTTGCTCCCACAGTAGAGCACATAGTACTTCAATGTAGATGAAACATGGTGGGGTAGCGAACATGATTTATTTATTTTGGTTTCTCTGTGACAGTTTTTAACGAAAAATCTTCTTTTGAGTTTGAGCAATAATTTGTTGGACTTCCATAGTCATGCTGCAATGTTGGTTTTTACTGCTGTTGTGCAATAAGATAAAAACCCAGATGCTCCAGTTCTGCTCCCTCTAATAAAATCGGACTAAATCACTGTCTTGCATCTTGTCCTCCTTACCAATAATGGAGGACCAGGAGTCTCCGTTTTCCACAGGCTTGTACAGAAGCCTGGTGGATACGATGGGGCCGTCTCCTCGGTGCGAGTCCACCGGCATCACCAGCAGCTGCTTACTTCTCCTTTCTAACAGTTTTGGAGCGCTAGTGGGCACTGGAGGCTCTGAGGAGGTACAGAAAATATGCTTGATTTACTATACTCATATTATTAAAAAGCCTCTTTTGTTCTGCGCATTGTTTTAATTGTACCTTTAATTGTGAGGTTGAACTTGCGGGAGTCCTGGCCTCCATTGGTGGACACCCTACACTCCCACAGCCCTCCTTGTTCAGCACTGAGACGTGGGATCTCGAACAGGGCCGTGCTCTTGTTGGAATCCATGACAGTGTGAGAGGCCTGACAGTAAAACACATAAATGTAGCTTACGACAAAACCACATCTCCATTTCCTGTGCTTACTTTTGCCAGTTCTTAGATTTATGTTCACACTCTGATTTGTTTTTTGTTTCCTTTGGGAAGTTTAGGTGCAATTATTTATCAGATTTGTTTAATTATCAAGGAAGCGGTACAGAAAGAATAACACAGAAACTTAATATCTCTCACATAGGCAACACATGGTAACTGCTGCCCTGCAGAGTGATATAGCCTTATCTGCTCTGCCCATTGTGTTGTTGACTTCCTCAAAGCTTGACTTAACCTTGTAGCCATCAGCCAAGTCTTAAAGGCACAATACACTGCAGACCTAGACCCACTGGAAAGACGCCAGATAGTCTTAATTTGCTGTGTATTAAACTCATCCTGGACACCATATCTTTTGTGCACTCTACTTTCTTAATATATGCATAAACTTATTCACTACTGTTAACGCCACAGGTCACTTTTACTATTGCACTTTGTAGTATTTTAGCTGCTGTATAGTGTGATGTACTTTTATATATCTATATTTTATAATACATTTTCAATTCTGTGCTGAACCATGGCAACCATATTTGTGTATTGTGAACTCTTGTCGTATGAAGCTTGCATAAGTCTAAATCAGTGTCTAAAAGTATAAGACTAGCCAGTGAAATACTACAATGGATCGTGAAATTACAAAAAAACATATCACGATTTAAGCAAAGTTGTGCTTTTTACAAGTAAAAACAACATTCAGTCTTTTCAAACTAAGAAGTTGCACATATGATTCTACTCTTGAAATAAGAAAAACAACCTCTTTTTTTGCTCTGAAAATGTTACGCAGAGCCATTATTTTAGCTCGTTACTGATTAAATCTAGATCAGTATTAGCTGGAATATCTTACTAAGACAAAGTTACACAGGTTTTCTTAACCCATAAAGATCCAGTGCTACTTTTGCGTCAGTTCCCAAATTAATTTTTCTCTCTATTTAACCTTACATAAGTGATTTTTCATCACTTATTGTAATATTATCTTCTTTACTTGGGATTTTTTTCAGTGAAAATCAGGTATTTTCCTATATTTAATTCACTAATCATGTAGATGTTCACAAAAGCTCAGATTAAAGTTGATGGTTATATAAAAAACAAAGAAAACTGAAGAAAAATGTACTTTTTCAGCAAAGATATCATTAACACAAAAACATGTGTCTTCATCCACTGTCATTGATCAGACTCCATGTGTTAAACTGCTGAATCGATACTGCGGAAAATGACGTTCACTATGGAGCCTCTGAACATCCAAATGGGTCATATCTGATGACCATGAAAAGTTGACAAACTGCTTTTTACACCAATTATTTACATGTATTGATAGAATTAGTGGATCAATAGTTATTTAACATTTTATATCAGTAGATGGTTTTAGTCGCCAGTGGCTGTTTGGGTCTTTATGGGTTAAAATTAAGTAGCTTTTCTCATCAAAACAAAACTTCAGTTTCTTTTTAGGAAGAAATAAGATCTCCCAGAAACAATATTTTACTTTCTTGAAATGCCCCTTTTGCAGAATGCAATTAAAATGCAATCCCACTTTGCATCCTCAAGGTCCTAAAACTGCTTTATTTATTTAACTTTTATTTCATTTAACTGCTGCAAAATTAGCAGGTTTAATGCATTACAATTTACAAACTTCCCTCAGTGTTTCACTATTCTGTAAACTTTATTCATTTAATACCAGATTTAGATGTTAAAAGGTGTTTCAAGCCATCGGGGGTGCTCCTACCCTGACTACTGTGCTGTCCAACTTTCGCAGCTCGATGCTGTTGTGGCTGGGCAGGGGGTTGCCTGTTGCTGAGCACAGGATCTTGGGGCTGGAGTTCAGATTCCACTCCAAATTAAATTCCAGGTCCAATATCTGGGGGGCTCGGTCTGAAGAGGGAAAGATTCATGGAATAGGAATTAAGAAGATACATTTTGAAATATCTTACTCGAAAAGTATAAAAAAAGAGGTGTGAGTCAAAGTAAAAAGTCGGGCTCATGCAGGGCAGGGTTCAAATGAAGATAGAGATGCTGAATGATAGACAAACATTAGTTAGAAAAAGTCAGAGGGATGGCAACAAAGTATTCTTATCCATTTTTATTCAATAAAAAATCCTCAGACTTTTCCCTCACGGCTGTTTTACATTTGACCTGTTTGAGGCCTCTGCTATTATTTTGTAGGACGGTCAGCTTTTTATTTTCATATTAGCCAAAATGGTGGTAAATGGTGAGTAGGATAGAAATACAAATGTTATATGTTTTAACAATGAATAGACAGAGATAAATGAGAACGAGGAGGGAAACCTAAATATATTTATCATGATTCGTACCAGATTTTTCACAGTGTTGTCCCCACCACCCTGTTGGACACTGGCATCCACTGAAGCGGTTGCAAACGCCTCCATTCTGGCACCGACAGCTCAGCCTGCAGTCTGGTCCGTACATGTCATTATGGCAAGCTGACAACATAAAATTGTATTAATTTTCAAAAGATAGACATACATAACACATCAAAACATACTACGCTAATTGCACACACAAAAAAAACTGTATAAGAGAAAAAAAAATCTATAATTGTAAAGAAAAATAATAATAATGATAATGGCACATGCAAAGGGAAAAAAGGAAGCTGTCACACTCAATAGCTTTACAGATGACTATAATCTATTGCTGTTGCTTGAGAAAACAGAAAACAGTCAAGTTTGCTGTATAATGGATGTACGAAAAGGTTAAAAAGAAAAAAAAAAACTAAAAAAAACTGGTGGAATTACACAAAACTTCTGGATATCAACAAGTTTTGTGTGACTCCATACATTTTTTACCTGAGAAAAAGGTAAAAAGCTTGAAGGAATTCCACAAAACTTCTGGATATCCTCATTTTCTGTAAAAACGAACAATCACAGCGCCAGATTTAAGCGTTTAAAGGCTCACCCTGCTCACAGCGCCTCCCAAACCAACCGCTGGCGCAGGAGCAGCCATAAGGGTCTGGCATGCAGAAATGAAGCCCCTTGCAGTTCAGCTCTGAGCGACATGACTCCTGGCAGTTTCGACCAAACATTCCTTCTCTGCAGGCTGCAATCCATCCGAGAAAGACAAATTCACAAATGTGTTTATTTAAATTCCTTGAGTTTTGTTGTGTCATGTTTCAAAATACCACAGAGGTGAGAGAGAATACCTCCCTCCATTTACACACACAAACTAGTGCTGCTATACCGGTGCGGGTTTAGTGTTGGCTCCAGTACAAACCTGTCTCACAACGTGTTCCCATGAATCCTGGAGGGCAGATACAGTCTCCATCTGCATCATGACACACTCCACCGTTGAGACACTCCGGACACTCGATATCGCAATAAGGACCCCACATCTTACTGGGACAGTCTGCGAAGCAAAACAGTTTTCTTAGAGCAGCACACAAAACACACAGTACTGCAAAAATACACAATACTTCTGTTAATATGTAGATGATGCAAAGAGGATTTTTCCTATATGCATTACACTTTGAACCAGTGCCAGAGGTCCATAAACTTGGCAAAAAAAGTGTGAAATCATGTAGTCAGATGCAGATAAAAAAAATTGACAGAGAGCGCAGTCTTCTTCCAAGGCCGATAGTCCACTCTTCCTCTCATTCCGCAATATTATTTAACCACAAACCACTAATTATGACCCGTGTTTTCCTCTTTTTTGTCAGTTTTTCCCTTTTTTTTAACAGTTGTCAGTAAATTAGCCTGGGGCTCCTCAGATGTTAAAGAAAGTCATCCCTCTGCCTTTTTTTTTTTTTTTTTTTTTTTTTTT
>JAPQRP010000020.1:4784486-4805823 GCA_037367295.1 Apogon hyalosoma
TTCTACAACATTGATTCTCCAGTAAAACCCATGGAGTTGGATCAATGACAGTGGATGGAGACACTGGGTTTATGTTCAGTTAATGATATATTCTGCATAAAAAGTCACTTTTTATTCAGTTTTCTCTGTTTCTGATATTATAACCCTCAATTTTTATTTGAGCTTCAATTAATATCTATATGATACCTAAATTAAATACAAGAAAACACAAGATTTTCACTTAAAAATGCAAAACACAGAGCATAATATCCAAGTAAAAAGGTGATAAATCACTTAAGAAAAGTTAATTACCACAAAAGTAACACTGGGTCTTTATGGATTAATATTTTACTTTGAAAATATTACATATGGTCTCTTTAAATATTTCAAATGTGTCATTAATAAGTTTGGCAGCTGTTCAGATTAAGTGTTAATATTTGCAGAACATGTTTAGATAGTAGTAAGTCCAAGCTTATTTATATGGCAGCTGAAGGTCTTTGTCTTTATTATCTGAACTCATGCAGATGTAACCAGGATGAAGCAGCATGTTCCTAAACCTTCTCTTCCTGTTCATCCATCAGTTCCACATTGGAAAGTAAACACAGTCCAGATTTGAAGCACAATAACCTTCAACAACCCTAATCTCTGGAGCCACCTCCTGAGGTGGTGGGGCGGGGAGCACTGGGACAGGGGCGAGGGCGATCCGGGTCCATCACCAGATGCAGGGTAGAGTGACCCTCAAAACCTCTGTGTTATAAGGGATGTTGATGGATGTTGATTTTATTCCCACTACTGACCTTACACAGGTAAATGCACATTAAATTCTCACAAAAATCCCTCATTAATGGTGTTTTGGAAAACCTTTGGTGCAGACGACGGAAACCCTAATCATAACAGCAGACCTTTAATGTGAAAAAACACTGAGGTTCACTACTGTAGAGGACAGAGGGATTTCAGACAGTCAGCAGACCCTGCAAGATAAGAAAAAAGAGAGAGGGATGCAATTTTCCAGAACAGGAAAAATGGTTTTACAAATATTCTCTGATTCATAGACGTGAATGTCACTAAACCTTAGAACCAGAACCTTTTTTGTTTGTTTTGCATATCAAATAGAGCTCCTACAAGAATACAGCATTTTGTAAATTCAACATTTCCATCCTCCTCTGGCACGGTCACAGTTTTGGCTGCAGTACAAATAATAGCACGAACAGTTCTTATATTATCAGAATAAAAACATTTTGATTAATGGAATGGGAGACATTATAGTTTGACATGTAAAAAAGATAAAAGGAGATACTGTTACAACAATGGCACAAATACAGTTTTATTTTAACTGGCTTCATTTTGTCAGTGACAGTTGAAAGATAAAGATCGAGCGGCGGGCTTTTGCCTTGTTATTATTATCCAAGTGGGTCTGCAAATCCTAATTACAGAAATAGAATGTCTATCCCATTGTGACATGGATATCAAGGAAATTGTGGAAAGGGAGTGGTACTGAATACAGACAACATGTCCTGGAATATTATAGGCGTTTTTAAGGAAGCTGAATAACACCCTGGGAGTGTGGTGGTGAAAGGCAGAAAAATGCAAGAGCAGAGATTTTGTGTTACGACTATTCTCAAAGGTCCGGGAACCGTAGTTCAACAGAGTGTTACCCTGGGAGAGGCAACGGTATAGTGAGATAATGAATAAGTAAGACTTTAACTATGTAAAAAAAAAAAAAAAAAAAAGAGAGATGGATGAGCTGTTGTGGCTTGTCTACAGTGTCCAGAGAGCTTGAGCCAGATTCAGGAAGAGGTACTGCTGCTGGAGCCTGATATGTGTGTGAAGGAAGTGGAGGGAGCGCAGGGGCAGGAATCACCCTACAGGCAGGAAAAGGCCTGTGGAGGTGGGGGTGGGGGTGGGGGTGGAGGGTCTCAGCTCCTGTCTGATAGCTGTTTGCTCTACATACAGAAACGCTCAAACACACACACAGTCACACAACTCAGCAGGCTACAGGTTCTTTTTCCCATGAGCAGCAAGTGAGAGCTGGATGCACACCCCGGTGCCAAAGTATGCACGAGGAAGTTGGTTTAAAACATATGCGAGCATGCATGAGTTCTGCTGCACTCAGATGGATGTGAATGCTGCAGATCATCCTGGGCTGCAAAATGTTAAAGTGAAATGTTAACCGTGGATAAGTTTTATTTCTAAAGTAAACATTTTTGTATATTTCAATGTACGTGTTCAGACCGGTTACTATGGGTCGCCTTAAACTTCCCAAACCAGAAACGAACCGATCGAAAAATTCTGTCTTTCACAGGGCCTCCAGTCTATGGAATAAGTTGTCTTCATACATCAAAACACACGAAAAGCTTATATTCATTCAAAAAAAAAAAAAAACTCAAACTGGAACTACTCCAAGAAATACAGGAATGCAAATGATTGTTTTGACTTTTGCAATCCCAGTTGCTGTAAAGATACAAGTTTAAATGTCTTATGGTGTATGTGTTGAGAAGAAATGTTCAGCTTGATGATAACAATGAATTGTAAAGTTTTTTTGTTTTTGTATGTATTTTGTAACTGTATTTGTATTTTAACGGACCCCAGGAAGAGTAGCAACCACTATGGTGGAAGCTAATGCGGATCCGTATAAACAATAAATGTGTAGTGATCTTTCTTCTCTACCTCCTAAAAACCACATATGAGCTGCAGGCAGGGTAGCGGGATTCTAAGCAGTGTTGGGAGTTACAAAAGTAATGCATTGCAGTAAAGGATTACTTTTTGCTGTAATACAGTAGTGTAAGGCATTAGCTACTAATCAGTTTTCAGTAATATTTTACTTGGTACATGTTCAATAGCGATTGCATTACATCACACTTTTTACCCATAATTTAATTGCTCAAATGAAAAAAAACAAAACAAAACAGCAAGACTGCGAGACCTAAAGGCAGGGGTATTCAAATCCGGTCCTGGAGGGCTGGTGTCCTGCATGTTTTAGATATTTCCCTCTTCCAGCACATCTGATTCCATCAATGATCAGCTCATCATCATGCTCTGCAGAAGCCTGATAATGATGTAATGGCTCCCAGGTGTGATGGAAGAGGGAAACATCTAAAACATGCAGGATACCAGCCGTCGAGGACCGGATTTGAATAACCCTCCCTTAAGGAATCAAAAATGTGTCTGTAAGGTTCTGTTTCCTGTTGGTGTTCGGCCAATGGGTGAAGACGGCAGAAGACAGTCCGTTGTCCACATGGACGTATGCTCATTACTAACCCTAACCCTGCTTTACAGACGCTAGTTAGCATTAGCATGATCCCTGTGACCAGCAATGACAAGGTATGCTAATGTTTCTACGACGAGTTAGAATTCTTTATCGATTGCAGATTTATCTACCAGCTCAGATATGTGTGATCCACCTCCAGCTGGTAACTTGCTGTGTGATGTGGGAGCATATTCATCTGTAAACGTAATGCACACAAGTGGTGCCAGGCACAACAAACTCCACCCCTCGCAAACGTTTTACCTGATTTGCCCTATCTCTCATTATTGCAAAAACACAGTTTTTAGTGACCTTGACCTTTGACCTACATTCACCAAAATTTAATGGGATCTATTCTGGACCACCTTGCACCTTTCTTGAAAATTTCATTGAAATTGGTCCAGTAGTTTTTGTGTAAAGTTACTGACAAACAAACAAACAGACCAAAAAAAAAAAAGAAAAGAAAACGAACCAAAAACAATACCCTCACTTCCCCTTTGGGGGAAGGGGTAGTAAAACTTTTATATATTAGCTCTTTTGTAAGTATGATTTCTGCTTGAGTCACCTCCATTTCATTGGCTACACTCGTGAAAACAACATCTCCTGTGATCCCCCACACTCTATAATAAAATTCTCACTGAGAATATACAAGAAATTACATATTGAGTATAAAAAAGATTCACTCTGTAATCTTCTGGCATCTACATCAAAGTGGAAACTAAAAAGCAACTAAGTCCCTCCTTGGAAATTTTAATTTGTCAACTCTGTGCACTGTGCTCTTAACTCAAACATACAAAGTAATAATAACAAATCACAATAAAACAGAAAGAGGAAGACGTCAGTTGCAGAGACATTACAGACTCCAGGAACCTCATCCCTCTGTAGATGTGAAACACTAATTCTAAGGCATTAAAACACAATTATGTGTATTACATGCAAATTATATCTATCTAAATCTTACACCCACCGCTAATATTATAGTTCATCATTTGGACTGACTGGGGAATTGACTCATAATATAAAGATGCGTTTGCCCCAAAGATCTTGACTTTGGAAATGTACAGGACTTTACCTCCGTAGCCTACACCTGATCTTGATATGGAGAAACACAATAACAGAATGTATCATGTTTTTAACTGCTGTGCAAATTCCTTCAAATAACTACCCTATTTTCATCTATGATTATTTCCTGCTTGTATTTGGAGCTTCCACAGAAATAAATCTTGTTCAGAATTAATCCGTTCTGCGTTACGTTCAGTCTCCTCTATGTTTGTGTTGGCTTCATGCAATATCACTGCCTGGATGTGTGAAGTGAAAGAACACAACGCACACAAATGACAAAAAACGGTGTCATAACAATGTGATTTGCAGCCCACAATATAATGAAATGACACTATATATATGGTTATATTGCACAGCCTTAATTCTAAATGTTTTAATGCTATAAATTCAACCGAATAGTTTTCAAGTTTGAGTTAATATCGGCTTAAATCTGTGTGTAGTCCAAAATAATACCTCTACATTTACACACACACTTACTGGACGTCTGCAGAGGAACTTACAGACATAGATCTCTTTTCCAGGTCAAACCTAAAGATTCTGAAGTATTCATACTGTGTCATTTCTACTTCCACGTGAGACATTTCAAACGCAAATTCCTCACTGAACTTTTACTGCTGTGCTCTCATTTTTCGCATAAATATTCACAGCATTCACAGAGGGATTAGAAAAATGCACAGTTGGATGTTATTAAAAAGTGTTGACTTTTACATGAATCTCCCACAGTTAGTAGATCTCAGCAGGCAGCCAGAGGTGTACTAGTGCACTGAGCTGATGACATTTTTAATGCTGCTCTGTCTTTATGTTTTCGCATGGGTGTGTTTCTGTGCAGCTGATATGGAACACAAAGTTTATCGGTGATTGTGGCGTTAGAGTTTGTCAGAAAATGTTCACACAAGCACGACATCTAAAACAAACAGTCTGGCAATAGAAACTACTGATTAACACAGCATTTGGATAAATCGTTTTTCGCACAATGGAAGTTAACTCAAGTGCTTCTGTTTTATATTTCCAAAAGGTAAGTGTTGAAATAAAATCAGAAAAGAGAGACAGAACAGAAAAGAAACATACATCACCCTCAAAAAGAAACACTGGAAGGCTGATAGTAACATTATCTCGTTCTTCTGTTTAGTCGACAGAACAGTGATACACCTGCAAGAGGTGGCAGGCACTCAAGCCAAACAAATACAAATTTTGCAGTCTTCCAAGAGCAAGTTAGTGCCAGTGAGCTATCTAATGTTACAGCACTTGCATATATAGCCAGGAAACTCTTAAACCAAATTAAATTAGATGAAACTTAACCGACCTCTGTGTTGAAACTGGGTCACCGCAGCAGCAGACTCGGTAGTAGATACGAAGGAGAAAAAGACAAAAGGGACTGATTTTTGTGAGCAGGGGGACACTTTACAGAGCCCTCTGATTAATTAAATTATCGTTCAGATGGAAAGGACCACACATAATAAAGAAGTCAAGAGACCATTCAGAGAATAATGAAAAATTTAATGAAACCGCCACAGTTTCATTAAAAGAGTTATACAGATTTGAAGCAGATGTGCTGAGTGCCTCCTGAGCTATTCACATTATCATATTTCCAGATGGAGGCCACATATGGACACACAAAAATGTGCAGCTATCACCTTGTAAAGTGGACTAATGTTGGATGCAGAATGCAAAGGTGTCATTAGGGAATTTTATTATAGCAACTCCTCCTGCAGACTAATCTCAATAAATGACGTTGTATGTCATGCCAGTTCTTATGGCATTTGGTGTGCTATGCCAACGCATTTTTGACCTTTCATGTGTTATTCAACGCTGTTTGATCACATGTCAATTTACGCTGGTTCACATTACCCTATCCCCTAACTCTAAGCCTAACCATCAGTGTGTGGTATTTGACGCATCAATTCCGGTTGAACAGGGAGCTGATAATGGCGTGAACATTAGTGCTACAACAATGAATCGATTAAATTGATCCAAATTGATTCTTAAAAGAGTTGGCGATGGATTCGTCAGTCGATTCATTGGGTCTTAATCAGGTTAGTATTGAGGGATGCCCGCACACTGTGAAGTGTAACAGGAAAACAGAGCAGCATGACTGAGGCTTCGGATGCTGGGCCAGATTTTTAAAGCTAGGTTTACATAAGGTTTACATGTTCGCAGTGGCTGTGGCAGCCCTGTTTGGCTGAAACATAGCGCTGTTTATGTAACAAAACTTGAACATGGAGAAAAAAATTAACTCCCATGGTGCACTACCTTTCAGGCAAACAGGGCTGCCCTGGCCAACGGGAATATAATGTAAACCTAGTTTAAGATAACCTACACGTCATAATTACTTTAGCCCACTAGCTAGTTAGACACTATTGTCATAACTGTAACCTTTTCATCCATCTCCATTTATCAGGCCACCAGACTAACATTACCTATTATTGACTGGAAGTAATAGATACAATGCTAGTTTGATAGCCTACAACTGGAGCTGGTTGAAGACTATAGCTTGCTTGTCTCTAGCCATAACAAGTCTAGGTAGCGGGCTAGTGCTTGCTACCTATAACCAAAGCCATTGTGGGGATGTAATCATTAGTGACTTATCTGCAGCCTATATTGCTTTGGGTTAAATACTGATCTTTGAGAATTGAGTCTTTTGTGTTTATCCGATGAATCAATTAGTTATTAAAATAATCTATAGATTAATCAATTGTTAAAAGTATCGTTAGTTGCAGCCCTAGTGAACACACATGCGGAAAGCTTATAATGCGTACAGATAACATGCCAATTAAAAGTGGCGTGTATATTTACTCGAGTTATGATATCACGTTGCCTCCTGAGTGCTTTGAATGGCCTCTTCTTGACGCCTAATGTCCAGTTACAGACTTGTTTGTGATGTAGCTCTTCCTCAACATGTCACCCTACCCATTGTTATGTACAGTGCCACACGTGTTGTTATTTCCCTGCACTTAAAAGGACTTAGTAAGGCCTTCCCATCTTCCCCCAGATAAGGCCATGACCTCAAACCCCCACCACTCTGCTCACAGGACAAATAGTAAACATCCCATGGAAGCAAAAGTGGGGAAAGCCCCTGGTCGCTTCCAAAAGCCATATTAAGAATCATGGGTGTCATTAATGATCTTGATCTAAACTGTTCACTGTTCGCTTCATTTAAGTCATTATTCATAAACTATTTACCATTAAACAGCTGCCATCTGAGTGGTTTTGAAATATGTATCTACAGAATTATGCTCTAAGTAACTACAGCTGTAAAAATGTATCTTTTCTTGCTTAATATCACAATGTTAAAAGCACAATATATAATCATAAAGTTCTGTGCGATCATGGGAGTTGTTTTCATGCTCACTGCCAGTGAAAATGGTGTGACTTAGACAGACATTGATTTTCAAAGACAAGGTAATAGCTTTGACAGAGTACAGATTTAAATAACGATACGTGGAGAATGACAGATTTCTGAGAATTTAAACATTGCTGGAAATGTTTGATATAAATATAGTAGTTCTTAGATGTTTTATCCTACTGCAGAAGTAATATGGTAGCTTCACCTCCTGCATATTACCATCCGTCAAATGTTTGAAAGGTTTTCAAAGTTTAATAAGGAGGATAGAGGATAAACCTTCACTACAGTGTGAGTAGGGGCTGAGAAAAAAGGAGTGAGTGAGTAAAAACCAAAAAAGTGTGGAGAAAAATCTGTTCTAGTAATACATTTCAGAAGATATATTTTTTCTGGTTCATTTGCTGTGAAGATTAATTCACCTATTTATCATTATTTGACTGTTTTATTTTGAACATTGTGCTTTCACCTTTATTTATCTTCATCCATTCCTCACTACACAGAACGCTGCAGTGATCCAATGTTCAACTTTATCATATCAAAATGAAGTAATATTTAGTAATAAAATAAGGGGATTGTGACAAATTCATGGGGCCTAGCATTTCTGAGGTGCCCATAGAGCAGTGGAGGGTGTCCAGTGGATACAGATTAGAAGTTGTGAAAATTTTGTGTAAGATCTGCTGTATGATAAAGGCATAGAAGCTGGGAGTTAGACGCTGACAGCATGTTAATTTTCACTTTCACTTTACACCAGCTTTAGTTACATTAGTTATGGACTGCACTCCTGTGTATATAACTACTGGGAAGGGGGGCAGCCACAACATTTACAACATTTACCTTTCATGGGGCCCACAATTGCTAGTCGTGCCCCAGTATACGACACAGTGTTATTTTGACCAACTGTCGAAAACTTGATAATACTATAATACAGATGTGTGTGGACAGAACAATAGAAAAGTAAGCTTTGTACTTTATTATAGCATTAATTATGTTTTTGTGGTTTTGTTGGTATAAAGAGTGTTCTTGTACATGACGTTCCCTGCTGTTGAGAGTTTGGAATACTACATGCAACGCCTTTAAAGATACTGTCATATAACAGTTTACAAATAGCCAGTAGTGATAGGAAACTCTTGTCTATCTCTTTTTGCTGATGCTGACTTATCATTTTACCATCCTGACCCATCCCTGTCCCTTACATCGGCCCCAAGACACACAGCTGAGGCATCCTGAAACACACACATCCAAGGGCTGGGAGGGGGGAAGAGTAAGGGACAGAATTGTAAAGATGCAGAGAGTGCTGCTGAGTGTTCAGGAAGTGGCCCTATTGTTTTCAGGGTCACCTCGCTTTTCCTTTCAGAGCCACCAGAGGTCTGTTGTCTCCTCTCACGCTGGACGTCTTAAGTAAACAAAACTCCTCGTCGGCACAAAGTGTGTTTTTTTTTCCCCTCTGATGTGAAATGGACTGAAATACTACCCTGAAAGACAAGAATTTACATATTGAATTAAGCAGACAGTACATAGTATGCAAGAAGAAGCGAAAGGTGAATGAGAATATATCAACAAATGATCTAATTCTCCAGAGGAACGTTGCTTGTGCTTATAGAATATTCCCAGAAAAGAGCAGGTCAGACTGGTTGCATACACAGTTTGCAACATAAAATGTAAAACACTGCTGTCATATTCACTTTAACCTCTTCCTGGTTTGATTTGCATTACTTTGTCATTGGACAGAAAAGAGGAACAGTAGGTGGGAGGGAGCACACCTTAGTTACAAAGTTACTCATTAACCTGTCCTTCTGGGAAGCAGCTGCACAGCACGCCTTGTTCAACCTTTGCACAACATTTCTACATTTTACAAACAAAACAGGAAAAAAAAGTTAAGCTAGCGTGAAATGTGAGAGCGGACACACAGCAGGTGAAATAACTGAAGCTAGAGGGATCTACACAGACAGGTGACCAGGTAAGACTGAAAAGACTGTGGTGCATCTTTTTTGTTTTTCATAATTCTTTTTAAATTACAAGATAAGGGAATAACTATGGGCACTTATGCGCCTTTACATGTTGCCATACTACACAAAACATACTGAACTTGTAAATGCAAGTGGATAGATATTTACTTGTAGCTGTCAAAAAAAAGACTATTTCTGAAGGAAAAACTGATCAGAACCTACAATATATATAATTCTGGATAATGCAGTGTTCTAAATAAGCAGCAAATCTGTCATTATATGTTTTTACTGCTACAGCTGATGATTACGTTTGATTGACCTGGTTTTTAACACTTGCTGATAGAAAAAATCATCCTCTTAACGAAAGAATGAATATTAATTATAATAATAAGGATCATTCTGACTGCGTTAAAGAACTTACAGGTGTAAACATTCGTCATGTCTCTACATTACCTCTTTGTTAGGAAGAAATACTGACCCACATGTTGATGTTGTCCATTTGGTGTTTTGACCAAAAACATCCCTTCACCGGAACTCTGTTCATTACACACTCCCACTATTTTTCCACACTCTCTCTTTAAAGACTGCATTCGTATTATTTATTTAACAAAGAAACCAGAATATAATCCAATATTTGAATAACAGCAAACACCATTTGTGGTCAGGCAGGTTATGAGCTGCCGGGTTGTTTCATTAGTTGCTCCTAAGCCCAGTTTTTACTCATTGTGTCCTTGCGGATTCCTTGTTGACATTGTCATTATTCGCTGGGTGGAAGGCGAAAACCAAACATGACATTTGAGGGGACTTCATGTAAGCTATTGTGACCTTGCTTCAATTAAACTAAAGAGAATGAGCAGAAATACAATAGGTTGATAATTATTTATTCTACTATTCATGTCCAAATGCTTAAATTGTTGAATGTACCTTAAAACACTACAGTCACTTCACCAGATAAATGCTCAGACTCTATTTAATGTCTTTGCCAGGTGCTTTTTTTTTTTTTTTCCTTCACTGCAGTATCAGAACTTTTGTCTTTATCTCTGACAAACAATGGCTTGACTTCTACACAAATTTCAAAGCAGGACAAAAATACATAACTTGGCACTGGGATAAGAAGGAGGGAGGAGGGAAGCTTGTGTAGAGCTTTGTTTGGTCGCGAAGCAGCTAAAGGACATCACTGTGGTGTATAAATGTTGATTATCTTATCCAGCTGCAGATGAAAGAAAGACGTTTGCTTGTACAATTCGGGATTATATCATATGTTTTGACTGGCAGTTGTCTTAATGCGCTTTGATAGGATTTCCGTTCGGTTTTATTCAGATCTAACTCTTACATAATGTTGATAATGTGGATCAACACCATGCGCGGCTAATATCAAATTTCTGTACGCATTACACTGCTTACAGTTAATTTGTCTGTTCAAAGGAGCGTGATTACACTCCAGAGCAGAATCTAAGTTTGATGTTTTATTCAGTTTGATGACAGAAAGAACATTTTACCGCCTCTGGCCATCATTAGTAACAAAAAACTGACATTGAAATCATAATTTGGGGCACTGAAACAAAGAATTACTAAGAAAAACTGACACCTTGCTTTGAGAATGATAATAGAAAACACAGATTTATGCAGAAAAATATGCAAATGCGAGCTTCTGTTGTACACATGCACATTCACATACAGTGTATTGTAAACAAAAAAGCATTTAAAGTAGTATCGCATAGTAGAAATAACAACCACTGTTCTACTCTGAGACAGATTTCTTGCTCCAAGGCCCTTTTCCTATAGCTTCCAGTCCAGTGCAGCTTGATGTGTATATTTTGTTCTTTTTTGCCTGTGTGAGGACAGAACAGGAAGAGATAAAGGCAGCCCTGTTGGTGTGTTTACAACCAGCTCTGTGGAGGAGAATGGCTAGTGAACACCAAGAGGAAAGGGCCTAATGGCTGGCGCTAAGCAGCCGGACCCCTGTTGCTTTAAAAAAAATCACTCCACAACCAAGAAGGAGACAGAGAAATACCCATATCTAAATCCCGTATGAAAATGCAACAACTCTTTGAGAAACTAAAACACGGATAAAATTCAAATTACTTTTACATGTTGCGGACGGTCACCATTTCAAGATGTGTGGACTTCAAGAAAGTCTGGAATTAGCGTAGTTTGGGTTTTATTCAGTTGCAAATTTCAAGTAAATAATAAGAGGCAAATCTGCTATTTTACAACCTTTGACACTGGTATTTCCTACCAGGATGCTCCCTCCTTTCCGAAATTACAGTGGAAGTGAAACTCATTTTGGCTCTACATGTTCACGTCACCCAATTTGTGTGAAAAAGGACAGCAGGAGGTATAATTCTGCTGCTTTCTCCATTTCCTATTCTGCCTTTTTTCACAACAACGTAAAAGCGCCACCCTGCACCTTTAAAGTAACATTTATGTTGGCAGCTACCTTCTGTCAATCACAAACCAGTGAGGCAAATGTGTAAACCACAGAAAGTTAAAGCATCACTTTCAATAATAACAGGCAAATCCTTCTCAAAAACACACTAGATAATATGTATTTTGACATATGCACCTTTAAAAACATAAAACATTATTATAATGCACATTGAAAACACCAGTGATTGACATATAACGGAAGAAATAAGGAAGTAATGTTCTTTAACATCACGACACAAGAAAGTTAAAATACCAGCTCAAAGTTACATTGGGATACAGATAATAAATGGCATGTCACCCTTGGACTTAGACATGAAAATATGATGCAAATGTGTAAACAGCTGTACACAAAAGCCCTCTCTTATACAAAAAAAACATCATAGTTTTGGATTTGCATTCAGGACAGCGCTGAGAGTTTTTAAGTCAAAGTCAAACACACACCTAAAAGATGGAGATATTACTGCAAAAGAGTTTTAATCCATTATGATGGGGGTCATATACAGTTGCGGAAAAAAATATTAGACCATCAAAAGTTATCACAAACAATGATTATGTAATCAAGTACTAACTCCTGTGTGTATCATGTGACTAAAACAGACAGAAAGGAAAACATGGAACGAATAAAAGCACTGTTTTTGTCAGTACAATGACATATATATTGATGGAAGAAGTGAAGTGATTTTGGTTATTATCAAGAAAACATGGAAAATGGATAGATATCAGCGCTGAAATTAAACTACTATGAGCTATTTTTGTTGTTATCTTTATGTTTGTCCAAACAAATGTACCTTTAGTTGGACCAGGCATTAAAATGAATGAGAAATTGAAGAAAAAAATGGTGGTCTAATAATTTTTTCCGTGCCTGTATACCTGTATATTTATACATAATGGTTTTACTCCGACTACTGCCGCCAGACATCCTTCGTGTGAAAGCGATAACTAGGACGGATTTGGTTGGATTTCTTCTCCCTTCATAATCAGCATAGGGGACCCCTAGTGGAAGAACCCTATCGATTTCAGGTTTTCTATGAGTATTATAAGTCTTCCAAATGGGAGCACTTCAGTTGAAAATCAGTTTTTTAGACATAAATCAAACAATAACAGACCAATTGAGATACAATTTGGTTCATATTGATCGTCTTACAAATGTCCATTTTCTCACTACCATCCAGAGTTCATTTGGTGTCATTTTCATTCACTAGGTGGAGTTTTGTGGGGAAAAATTGGTTCCCTGACTATTATCCTGTCACTGTCAGGTCGATGTAGCTCAAATTGAGTACCTATCGATTGTCTAACAATTATGGTGAGTAGATTTATATATAGCAGAGGATTGGGGGGATATACCCTTGCTGTCGGCCCCCGACAGTGTAAGCCTCGTTATATGTTGCCCTCCTAGTTTAACGTCATTAGAATACTATGGTGTTGATGATGTGATTTGTGGTAGGACTTTTTGTGTTCTGAAGCTCTGAGACGTACATAGTCAAATGTCTCTCCCTCTCTCAATCTCTATATAGTATCTCACACACTCATTTCACACAAATGACAAACAAACAAATGAGTGATCACCAATTTTGCCAATGCTTTGTGTCAGACAGACCTACAGAGGAAGGATCTGCAGTACATGTGACTTCCTGTTTGCGACACAATTTTCCTGTTGTGGATGATATCCTCCTAAGCTCTTGACAGCTTCTATTCAATTATGACGTCGGGATTATTCAGACGGCTCTGTCTGTCTTTCATGATGACACATTTAGACTTTATAGAGACACTTAGTGAGATTTTTAGGTCATTTGATTGTTCTTGTTCTTGTTCCTGTTCCATTTGCGTGGTTCAGTTATAAAATATGCATTTCACAGAACAAAGAGTCCAAAAAGATTTCAAAGTCATAATACACATGGGATATTAAGGAATTGTAGTTTACTGATATTCTGCATGACTCAAAAATGCCCTTTGTGCGCAAGTGTAGAACTGTGACAGATTTATACTGTTTTAATTTCATAACACTTTTTGTTTCTCTACAGAGTGCAGCAACTTATCGCAGTATATCAGAGACACTGGGTGATAATGCCATTGCCTTTCACTTAAGAAGTCCCCCTCCACTCAACCTTGCCCCCTAGTGGAGCTGTGGAGGTCCATCTCCCCTGTGGTCAAGAGGAATCTTCCAGACGACTACCTCCCTCATCTGGGGAGATGCTGACCTGCAATATTTTCCGCAGATCCTGTTTAATTTTTACCCGTTGAGGACATTAAAGGCCAAATAGTTCTGACTTTAACATCAGCCGGTGAGGAAAGTAGCACCTGCCCCGGGGTTTCACTTCATAAGAATCTGTTCAGCGTCCAGAGGAAACTCAGGGGAGATGCTCTAAGCCAGTAGGTCACAAGAACTGTTTTTGACTGACATCTGCACAGTCCCATGATCCGTAGTTTTATGCTAGACGGTGGTTAATGGTGCCCCAAGGCAAGAGGGAGGTGTCATCCTACAAGAATCAAACTGAGCCACACAGGAGAATTTACTCTCCAAAAGAGACTCACAAAACAAAAGTAAAGCCAGATGGATCTATCATCAAAAGGACCACTCGCTATAGCAACAGCAACAGCAACACCAACTGCAACACACAATGGTAAGAGTTCAGCTACATCTACTACAGAAACAAGGCCCATAGGGACACAATAGTTGGAGCTATCCCTTAATAGTCGACTGAGCATTAGCTAATGAGAACATTTGATCGGCTGTTCGACTAAACTAATCACAGGTGCAGGTAAAACTACACTGAGAAGAAGCATCTTTATTGGTCAGAGTTTTGTACATGCAATGCACACCAAAATGGAACCTCCACATTTAACCCTTACCAGCTGAACGTGCTGGAAGACCACACATGTCAGGTGCTAGGAAAGCAAATGGAGGATTGTGGTGTCTTCCTCAAGGGCACATCAGAGAGAGAGGGCATGATGTTTTTTTGTTTGTTTTTTTTCCCACCAAGTTGCTAGTCTAGCAAGATAAAGAAAAAAGCTGTTTATAGTCATTATTTAGAGACAGCCTGTACTAAAAGTGTTTGGTTATTCCACCTGCAGGTATTTAGGTGGCGTTCAACTAAAAACAAATACAGATCATGTCCTGTAGTGGTTGGTTGCAGGTGACTGAAATTGTCTTTGAAAATGTGTTTACACAGATGAAAATGAGGGCGAATGATACTATGGCTGCCACAGTTTGGGTATTAAAAGATAAACGCTGGATACAGACTGGAAGTCAAACCATTTTCTAGCCATTTTTCTCATGTAGCATGAACTGCAGGTCCATTAGAAACCAGCCTCATGTGTTTGAATCACTATCCTCATCTCTAAATTATAAGCAGTTCAATATTGTTAAACTATTCATAAAATACAGATGTGGCCAGTGATGCAGTGGTCTGAACATGCTGGTTGTATTTTGCTAAGCTAGAAAATTAATTTTAGTTTCTTTGTGTGTTTCTTTAGAGCAAGGGTGTCAAACTCATTTTAGTTCAGGGGCCACATTAAGCAAAATTTGATCTGAAGTGGACCGGACTAGTGAAATTATAACATAATAATATATCAAGAATGTCAACTCCAAACTTTCCTCTGTTTTAGAGTGAAAAAAGTAAAATTATGTGATGAAAATGTTTACATCTACCAGCTATCCTTTAAAACAATGTAAAAACCATGAACAAAAAGAAATTTCTTAAGAAAAGTAAGTGCAATTATAACATATGCTGTCTCAGTTTATCATTTACACATGTAAATTACAGCTTACAGATCACAGTGGATCTACAAATTCACAAAACATTTAATAACAGGCAGAATATTGATAAACTTGCACTTCAGACATTTCAAAATGTTCATATTTGTTCAGGTTATTCATGTTTTTGTGAAATGATAGTTTGCTTTAGTGTAAATACAGTAAAATGACATGAAAGTGTTTACATTTACAAAAAGAAAAATTTGGAGTTGTGTGTATTTATAGGTTATTATGATAGTATTTTACTGAACTGACTCACTTGAGATTAAGTTGGTCTGTATGTGGAACCTGAACTAAAGTGATTCATATCTTCAGTGTAATTTTTGCATTTCACAAATTCATCCCAGGGGCTAGACAGGACCCTTTGGCGGGCCGGATTTGGCACCCGGGCCACATGTTTGAGACCTCTGCTTTAGAGTCTGTCAGCACTAAAAATGTCCATTTACTCCACCTGCAGGAGTGGAGTCAAGGTGGATGCAAGTGAAAATAAATTCAGATTATATTCAACTGCTGGTGGTTGACAGAGATGCTTTTACATAAGGATACAAGTTATACGATGGTAACCAGCCACAGTTTGGGTATTAAATGAAATATACTGGGCACACATTAGACATGAAGCCATTTTTTCTCATGCAGCATGCATCAAAAACTAGTCACAGACATTTGAATCATTATCCACATCTCTATTTCATCAGCAGGTCACTATTATTAAACTGCTCATAAAAACAGGTGTGTATTTTGTTAAGCTAGCAAGAGCATTAAAGATTGCTTATAGTGATTCTTTAGAGTCTGCCAGCACTGAAACTGTTCATTTAATCCACCTGCAGGGGTTAAGGTGGAGGGCAACTGAAAACAAGTTCAGATCATGTTTCGCTGCTGATGACTGCAGTCCTGGTTTTACACAGATAATTTTATGTAGGCACAAAGACGAAAGCAGGCCATAATAAATGAGAAACACCAGGCTTAGACTGAAGGACTAGCTCCTAAATATGTAAAGTGAAATCATAAATATGTGAAGACTACACACGTAATTGCTAGAGAGTCTTCATTCGAGTATAACTGGATTTTAGATCGTTCATCTAAGTAGTAACAGTCACAGAGCGTAGAATGTGGGTCCATACAGAGTAGATTTTAGGAGGAAGTTGGTTATTTAGGTTATTTCCACATGATGAACGATAACACAGGAGGCTGCTCCATTGTTAACACATTCAGATGACTTTTAATTTCCCCTGTTCCAGGTACTCTAATGAACTCGCCAGTGAACAGCGGCTCTCATAACTGGCAGTTCCTGGTGGCGGTCCTGGCAACAGCCATCTCTGTTTCCATTCTCATCGCCCTTCTGGCTAAGTGTCAGGTGGTCCGGCGCTACCTGGCCAGCTACAGACACACACGACTGAGGGAGGTAGACACCATTAGCCAGTCTGACACACCAGGTTTGTTTTTCACCCATAACATTGTAAGAATAAGTTGTGTTTGTGCTGATGCTTGTGTTGATATATATGACAGTCAAAAACTACAGTTCATTCCAAGTATTGGGTACAATAATAGAACTGCTGCACACACTGATAAGAAAAGCTGTTCCACTAATGAATGAATGTAATTTATGAAATAAAAATGTGTTCAGCCACTGAGAAATGAAAGAAAAGAACAATGACAGCATGCTATTAACCCTTTCATGCATAAATTATGAAAATAATCTAGATTTTTTTTTTAGATTGATTTTATTACTCAAAATTAGGCTAAAGTTGAAATGTATTTTGATCTTTTTTTTTTTTTTAATATGGTTTTATTAAGAGGATATTTAACCTCCTCAGACCCAGAAAAGTACAAGTTTTGGCTTTTTTGCTTGGTTTTTTTTTTGTTTTGTTTTGTTTTTAATTATTATTAAATGATTGCCTGTATTGGAAACATCATGATGCAAGAGTTTTTCAGATGCATTTTTTTTAAAGTATGAAATGTCCTTTTTTTGTATAAATCTGTGAAAGTCTTGCCCACAAACGTGGACAGGAAACCCATAGGTGGGTCTTCGGAGGTTAAGTTTATGAGATCACAGAGCAATCAAAATTCTACAACTTTTTTTCATTGTATTTCATTGTAATGGTCTAAAGAGACTGCCCCCATGTGGTTTGGAGAATATTGCCTTTATAACCTTTTGGAAAGTGAGTTTAAACTATGTGTCTACAGAGGTGGATGTCATGCATGAAAGGGTTAAAAGTGTTTTTAAAAATCCTTGTGCCTTTGATCAAAGAAGAGAAATGCACATCAAAAGAACAGCAGAGAGGGATATTAATCTTCCCAACTGCATTTCTTGTTTTCTATACGGCGTTTTATACATTTGTAAAGTGAAATGAGAGTACAAAAGCCGTTCATTAATCACTGGAGCAGAGTTTAACGTTACAATCTGATACATTCTGTGATACAAGGTCATACAGAGTGTACTTTTCTAATGGTCACTGGTCTTGTTTTTGTGACTGGTATCAGGTCTGGATATAGAATTCGCCATGCACGGCGGGCAAGGAGGGAATCACCACTGCATCCCTCCATCAAGGGATGAAGAGGATGATGACGGCTTCATTGAAGATAACTACATCCAGGCCAGTGAGAGAGAGAGGGCTGAGAGGGCGGCCGAGAACATGGAGGACACAGAGGAAGAGTTGGATGAAATAGAATTTACCATCGCCTAGAAATAGACCAGGTTTTCGGTCTACATTTAAATCTTTGAACCACCAATTCCACTCCTTTTTTTTTTTTTTGTTTCAACACATATTTTCTAATCATGAAATTGACCAGTTACACACACTGGAACTGGGGAATATGTTAAGCAGAAAATGTAATTGCCAGTGAGTGCTCAGAAGTGTCTTTAGTTGAAAGCAGAAACTGACTCTGAACAATGTGTGTGCAAATGGCAGTAGTGTGTGAGGTCAATGTGAGGTCTACAGACCCATTAAAGTCACTTAGATATTTCAGAATAACATTCATATTTTTGTCAGGCTTCATTTAGTTTCCAGGTGTAAAACTAACAGTGCAGTATTTTAAATTAAGAGCCATATTAAGGACTTTAAGCCAGAAATGACCTTTAAGTTTTGTATCTTTTTATCATTTTTGTTCTAAATTGACTGACAGATTAACTCATAAAGACCCAAATACACACCACCCACTAAAACCATCTACTGGTACCTGTTGATCCACTATTCCTATCAACACATGTAAATAATTGGTGTAAAATGCAGTTTGTCATCTTTTCATGGTCATCAGATATGACCTGTTTGAATGTTCAGAGGCTCCGTAGTTACCATGGAAACACTGTCATCTTCTACAACATTGATTCACCAGTAAAACCCATGGAGTTTAATCAATGACAGTGCATTACTTGGATTATGTTTAGTCAGTGATATTTTTACTGAAAAAGTAACTTTTTCCAAATTTTTCTCTGATTTGATGTAATAATCTTTGATTTTAGTCTGAGCTTTAATGAACATCTACATGATTGGTGAATTAAATATAGGAAAATACATGATTTACACAGAAAAAATAAATAAATAAAGACGGTAATAGTGCAAGTACACAGTAATAAATCACTTATGAACGGTTGAATATAGAGAAAAATCCATTTGGGAACTGCCACAAAAGTAGCACTGGGTCTTTATGGGTTAAACTTTTTGAATAGGTCATGCATGTTTAAATACAGTTGCAGAAAAAATTATTAGACCATCAAAAGTCATCAGAAACAATTGTTAGGCAATCCAGTCCTAACTCCTGTGTGTGTCATGACTAAAACAGACAGAAAAGAAAACATGGAATGCCTAAAAGCACTGTTTTTGTCAATACAATGACATAGATATTGATGGAAGAACTGAAGTGATTTTGGTTATTATCAAGAAAACATGGAAAATGGAGAGATATCAGTTCTGAAATTAAACTACTATGAGCTATTTTTGTTGTTATTATATTTGTCCAAACAAATGTACCTTTAGTTGTAACAGGCATTAAAATGAACAAGGAATTGAAGAAAACAAGGGTGGTCTAATAATTTTTTCCCGCGACTGTAGATCTGCATGATATTAACACTTTGCACTGTCTTATGTTATCACTGATTGGATGTTAAACTTCCAACATATTTAACAAAAAGAGACAATCAGTGGAATAAACTACTGTAACAAACAACCTTCACTGCAAAATGTAATTATTGAAGGATAGGAAATTAATGTAATCTGAAAAGGCTTCATTATTATTTGGGAAAGTTGCTATGAATATTGTGTAAAATGAAAATGTATATTTTTCTTTACAAACTGATAATATAGAGCACAAGGATTCTGTGTCTGATGTATCTGTGTCTCCTTCACAGTGACTGACAGTTTCCCCCTCCCCCCATTGTGTGACAGTCTAAATTAAGGCCCATGGCAAACATGAATTCAGTACATAGTTCCATCAGTTAAATCTACATAGGCAGAAATGGATCCTAAAGGACTCCGATGCAGTTTTGAAAATGCACCAAAAACCACAGTATGAAGTAATTAGAAACTGACTGACATGAAAAACAATGAATAAAGTACCTATGTGATATGACAAAAATGGATCTACAGTCTTTGGATACTTCAGGTCCATTGGGTTTGTTGGTTTAGTATTTTCTAATGACCACACATATGCATTTTTGTCTCTGTAGTAAGATCCAACTTGCATTTACAGCAGTAAAAACAAAGGTTTCTGTAAAAAAAACAGCTTCTACAAACCAAAGTGGTTGTATTTAGTGTGATCTCCCTTTGCACTTAACATGTCTTTAACCTTTTGTTCAGACAATATGAGATTTATTGCATTAATTTCCTGATGTTTTATACCAGGTTTCATCCAACACATGTCAGATGTTTCTAATCATTTGTGCTGCTTCTTGTCATGGGGTCAAGGGTCACACTAAATACTGACTTTAACCTTTAGAACCCATTTAGTTCAGTTTTTTGTGTGTCTTTTAAGGATGTGCATGTTTTCTGTATTTTCTTGTTGTATCCAAAGAAAAGAGAATGAGAAATTAACCCATGAAGACCCAGTGTTAGTTTTGTGTCAGTTCCCAAATGCATTTTCCCTCTAGATTTCAGCTTTTTAAATGATTCATCACCATTTATTTTAATATTATCCTCTTTAAATTGTGTTTTGTCAGTGAAAGTCATGTATTTTCTTGTTTATACTTTAGTGATCGTGTAGATGTCCACGAAAGTTCTGATTATAGTTAAGGGGTATTATATTAAAAAATAGAGAAAACTGAAGAAAAAGTAACTTTTTAAGCACGGATATCATTAACTGAACATAAAACTAGTGTCTCCATCTACTATCATTGATTCAACTCCATAGATTTTACTGGTGAATCAATGTTGTAGAAGATGACGGTGTTTCCATGTTCACTACGGAGCCTCCGAACATCCAAATGGGTTATATCTGATGACGATGAAAAGATGAAAAACTGCATTTTTGAACAGTTATTTATATGTATTGATAACTTTAGTGGTTTCGAATTTATTAAACATTTGACATCAGTAGATGATTTTGGTTGCCAGTTGCTGTTTGGGTCTTTATGGGTTAATATATTTATA
>JAPQRP010000020.1:4818306-4837348 GCA_037367295.1 Apogon hyalosoma
TTGTTCAGTATTCATTGTCAGCCTTGTAAATCCAAGCTGGACTGACTGTACATATCCTGACCAAGGAAAATCAAAATCTCCCTTCGTGCAGTAATCTACACCTGGCTTTTCTGCCTCTGTCCATAATAATATACATTATATAGAATAATGTCATGTAAAATTAATGTTTATTTGCAACATAGTATAGCAAACTATTATATGATCAAAAACAAATTAATTTTAGTTTAATTTTTTTTTTTTCCATTTTGAATGTCTGGGGTCGGCAGAAATGTGTGATGTTAAAATGGGGTCACGAGCCAAAAAAGGTTGGAAACCACTGCTTTATTCAGTGAGTGATCCAGTCTGTGGATACATAGTATTGATTCGTTGGTGGTTTTGGTATTCCTAAGTGTGTTCTGGTACGTGATTTCCCCCTGTTTTTGAGATTTTGGAATATCCATGCAACATAGAACCCCTTTAAGTATTAATCTCAAGTTATTTACACTCAACTCTATTGGTATGAATCTAATGTTTGATCAGGTCTTTAATAATACAGTAAAGGTGTGTATGTGGTGTATTAATATTTGTATAAAAGTACTTATCATGGCTGTGTGAGTCACTAGTTTTTTTTATCAGGGTGCAGTGGCTTAACTTGGAAGTAAAACATTCAGTTGAATTTAATGAGACCTGGATTATTAAGTAGCTGTGCTCTGCTTTGGGGCATGAAATATGCTAAATGTTTGTGTGAGGTGTTCTGTTTGATGTCTTCTGCCTGCTGAATATACGACTGTTTTCCTTTTTAATCTGGGTTTAACAGGCACACACACATTTCAACCAACTCAACAGTGATGTTTTGACTGTTCAGTGTCTGGGGGTGAATAATAACCTATTCCAAATCATTTCTGTGATTTCAACAAGGCCATATTTGTCACAGTTTCCAGACTCACAGGATCAACCTTAAAGCTGCTAACTCCCCCTACATCTCAGATTGTTGGTATGCGCTCAGCTGTAGCGCAGGCCGACTGAGGTCGCTTCACCAAACAAACGCCTGTTTCAAAAGAAATTCAACACACACCATTATATCAACAATGAGGAATTAGGAACATCTGAATGGGGAATACCAGTCAGCGAGAAGCCTGTCATAATCTATTACCATAAATGTATTTGATTAAATCTCAAGGAATTACTGTTGATGTAGTTTGATGATTAATTTATGTAGACTCTTAATCAGTTGCTAAGAAATAATTTTCGCCTCCTTTAGGACGTGAACATGACTACACACTGTCAGACATTAATAGCTGAAGTTTGTTTGCACTGCGTCATTGACACCAGAAAGTGAAGTTCCCTTTTCTGTTTTATTTTCCTGTCTAAAAGGATGTAAGTAACGTCATCCATTTGTAGATTTCTTTTGGCAGGTTCTTTATGAAAAACTTGAGATTGCTTCAGTAGGGAAGGCTTTTGTAGCTTTTATTTTCTACCAAAAGCTTGGGAAAGAATAAAGTGTTTGGTTTAGGATAATGTGTAAAAGAAACTGATTCTGTAATGAAATTTGACCACTGGAGCTGTGTTTTGGGTGTTATCTAGTCCCAAGAGGGTTGGGCATCATGCTGAATAAAATAATTAATATTAAAAACCTCATATGATGATACAGTGCTGGTTGATCTCACAATCTATAATCAGGATTGATCTTAATTTGAATTATGATCTACTTTTTAAAGCAAAAAAAAAAACAGCAATACCTTTTCTTTTAATTGGGGTATTTACACAATCCGTTGCTTATAGTTGTTGTAACTAATCTATGGATTTGGACCTTCAGTTGTCTCTAGGCTAGTGAGTCTATTTCAACCCCATTTACGTTGATACTGTAGTGTCTCTCCACACTAAAGCATTCATGTTTATTCTGGATTTACTTGCAGAATTTGTGTAATGGGTTGTTTTGTTGCTGTCATATAGAATTCTGACACCTGGGACACTTTTCTATATAGATAAGTGAGCCGGGTGTCAATTTTCTTGTTTGGAAAACTGACCCACCCATAGAATTTTGACCCCTTATATGAATTTGTACTGTATGTTAATAAAGATGTTCTAATACATTTGTATATCATAATAAGCTTAAATAATATGTGTACAGTTTGAGATTTTCACCAGAAACTACTAAATTCATTCATTCAGCCATTGAAATAAATAGCTAATCTGTGTTCATTTTAGGGTTGCTGGACATCATAGACATGATTTGTAACAAAGACTATGTAATACTGAATGGGTGAAAACAGATTGCATTAAAGGTTATGGGATTTAATTTGGTAACAGGTTTTTTTGTTTTTTTTTTTTTTGAGTAAATAACGGGTGTTAATTGCAGATTCTCAAATATAATGTGAGAAGGAATCTTCAAAGTGTGTTAATGTATTGTTACATGTAATGTTTTATTTATTTTTATGTTTTATTATGTATAGGCTAGTAGTTGTAAAATATGAGGCAGGTCACTTTTCCATGCTATAGAATTTTGACCCATTGGGGGGTTCAGAATTCTGTAATAGAAAACTGACTTTTCCATTGGGGTCACTTTTCTGTGTGACACTGGTCCAGCTTCTGAATTCCAATGTGCATGTGAGTCTGATCTACACAGATAGTTATGCAAGTATGAATACTATTTTGATTCAGTATAAAACTGGCAGGACAGATTAGGCCATCACAATCTAGGTTATTAATAGAAACACTACAACTGTATGTAATCAAAAATGATGAGTAGTGTTTATTTCATCTAGATATTGTCAATATTGTTATAATGTCAGCCCAAAATGATGCAAAATGCAGAATTTTTAGATGGGTAACAATAACAAGTCATCACACATATTCTAAACCTACAGAAACTAGAGGAAAACATATAGTTTGGTTCTAACTGGTTTACATTCCCAAAGAAGAAAGAAAACTGTGATTCATATTATGATCCTATTATATTGTTTTTTTGCCACATCAGCCATCCCTTTGGTACAATCATTGTTTTGTAAATGCAATTAAGAGATGGCTTGAAATAACCAAAACTTAAAATAATGACCCTGTTCTGTGTCATATTCACTCTGTTCTGTTTGTTTGTTTTGCCTTTATGCAATTTTCCCACTACATGGAAGAATGCACTGCATCCAAAATGCTAAAAACAGAGCCTAATGAAACAGTATGCCTTTTTCTGTTGTCCCATGGCGTGTATTGTCAGCTCCACTTGATGACAACAGTTGAGTAAATTAGCAGTTTGGAGTGGAGAATTAATTGGTTTAATCACCACTGATAAGACATTTTACAGACCATCTGTGTCAGAAGTGGAGCAGATAGTGGCCAGTAATTAGTATTAGTATTCTAAAATGGGAAACAAGGTGGTAATAAGCTCATAAATAAATCATACCCACCTACTTATTTTGGGTAATTGGAATTTCAGTGAATTTATTGATAAATTGATGGTTTTATATCAGTTTGCCAGTTATGTGTTTTCCCATAAATGTTGTATTAGTGTTTTTTTTTTTGTTTTTTTTTTTTTGATGGAGTGGGGATGATAGTGTTTGATTTAATGGGCTATTTGCTTTTTCCTTTCCTATACTATCATTATTATATCAACCTTTAACAATCCACTATAGATTAACAAGTAATTAGAAGAATAATGTCCACCTTTTTTCTAAAAAATTAGTTTCAAGTTGGAAAAAGTCCATCTCTGTGTATTCTTGGGGACCTTCAACTTTGCACAATCTTACAAATGTTCGTCTATTTCTCATTCTCTTTCTCCGGTGACCTCTGACCTCTTCTCTCTGGTTTACGTCTCCTCTCACAGAAGTCGAGCAGTGGCCTGTTCATATCCTTTTTTCTCCACCAGATTACTTTACTGTCCAGGAATTTCCTTTTTTTTATTTCTTATTTCCTGCAGCCTTTGTTGCATGTGCCCCCATGCGACCCCCGTCCAACACAGACTCCTCTATTAAAGCTTTGTGTGTGTGTGTGTGTGATCAAGATCCCTCAAGCGTAGAAGCTTTGATCTCTTTCTTCACTTTGCTGTGTGTTTGTGTGTGTGTGTGCGTGTGTCCGGACTTGAGCAAGACTGCTGACTCATCTTGTCGTGTGTATGTGTGAGTGTGCAAGTGCGTGTTTCTATTAAAAGTAGTGGGTATGGTGGTTTCTAAGGGCTCACTGAAGTGAATCTTGTCATTTTTGTGAACAGCATTGTTGGATGATAGAATGTCAACAGTCAGTGAATCCTTAAATGTCAAGATGGAGGTACCTAATACTGCTTTTGACATGGTTCCGGTTATGTATATTGATGGGTTACTGGATGTATGTTACAGGTTCTGAATCTGAATGTAAGTATTAGCAGGTTTTTCCATTTTATTTCTCATAGTTGTGCTATCTCTTCAAATCATTGACCTAAAATAACTAGTCCTGCTGGTTGTCGTGGTAACCTGAGTTTTTGGGTCATTTATTGGTATGTTGTATTTTCCTTTTCCATTGCTTTCTCAGTCCACCGAGATGGAAGACATGGTTGTAGTATTGAGATTTCAAACAGCAGGGGGAGGTTGTGTACCAGAACACACTTCACAGCTACAAAAATCACAGATGATCTAACACTACTTAAACACTCAATAATATGAGAAGCTCATTACTATGGTATCATTAAGCAAGCCTGGCCAGCCATCGGTCTTTCTCAGTGAGAAATCTGGAATTGTTCAGACTGATCTCGTGAAATCGTGTTGTATGTCATGCCACTTCTAATGGCATTTAGTGTGCTATATGTACACATTTTCATCCTTTCGCATGCTATTCAACACCATTTGATCCTGTGTCAATGTACGCCAAAATCTCCGGTTTACATATCCGTAACTCCAAACCCTAACCGCAAATCACGTGGTATTAGCTAATAATGCGTACAAATAACATGCCAATTAAAAGTGGCGTGTTACCTGTACGCAATTTATGATATCACGTTGAATCATGGGGCTTGAATCCAAATATGAAGGCGGGACTAACAGGTGCTGAGTAAACCAATCACAGATAAGATGGACATGACACTTTTGTCAGAGAAATTTAAGAATACAGGGTGTAATCTGTAATTCAATCCTTATTTTGGAATCGAGTAAACAACCAACAACAGTTGTAAAGAGATTTGCGGACTTGGAACTGACTTTGATTTGTGACAAAAATAAGTCTGTATTGCCAAACACCCACCCCCCAGACTTGTGATTGGTTTGGTATAGAATAGATTGTGCATATTTCACAGTGATTGCCCCAATTCCAGACTGTTTTCTCTGTACTGATTACATTGAGAAAACCAAATGGCTGGCCAGGCTATCATTAAGCTCTCTCCCTCAGACAAAAACTCATAGTCAGTAACGGTGTGCTTGAACATCTTCACATGCTGCATCAGCTGAGAGTTTACAATGTAGCTCTGTTAGCTTAACTTAGTTTTGTTTTTAGACAGAAAACAGCTACGGTAAAACAACAAATCACCTGTTTTCTTTACAGTTCATGTTGCCAACAGCTGAACTAAACATCTACAATCCAACACAATGTTGTCTTTGGAAGAACTTCAGAGACCTATATTCTAAACACCCTAATGACAATTTTAAGTAGTGTTCACCAATGTAATGTCAAGATCAAAATGATTTAAGAGACAACTTCTGCATCCCCATTTTTGTTTACTTATTTCTCTGTGTTTTATTGTTTCATCCTAAAGGTGACAGAGACACACACTGTAGAGAGCCATGGAAACACTTCTTTGTATTTATTGTGTTGTTTCATCTTGGCACACCTCTGCTCACTGAATTCAAGCCATTATCTGAGTCTTGCCAAAGTCTTTATAAGCTACGAAAATCAATACTCATCAGAAAGTAGAGATCTTGGTTTCCTAGAGAGATCAACTTGACCCAGGACATTAAGTTTTTACTCAGTGAGTGATTCTTGATGCTCAGAGTATAAATACACAAAGAGTATGAATCTTGTATAATTTGTAGGGCTGTACTCTTCATCACAGCGTCTTCTGCTTTTACACTTTGCTCTCTGTGTGATACATTCAGGTGCTCATCTGCCGCAACTACATGGGGAATATGGACATGAACGAAATTGACCACTTCATGCCCATCCTGATGAAGAGAGAGGAGGATGCGGAGATGACTCCACTGGTCAGCTACGGCTCCTCGCACTTCCTGTGGATCAAACACAGCAACCTCTACTGTATCCGAAATAAAGCTCATGTTAAATTAAATTAATCCTTGAAAATCTGCAGAACATCTGAGTGAATTTTACAGTTCAACATATTATATGCTGTTCCTACAAGGCTGCAGACTTACCATCACTAATAGGTGTTTTTATGTGTGCAGAAGCTTGACTAAATATACAGTTTAGCAGAGATACAGTTGTGCTCATAAGTTTACATACCCTGACTGAATGCGCATGGGACGGTCTTGGATGTTTCAACATGACAATGACCCAAAACATAAGGCCAAGTTGACCTGTCATTGGTTACAGCAGAAAAAAAGTGAAGGTGAAGGAGTGTCCATCTGAGTCTGCTGACCTCAGTATCACTGAGCCACTTTGGGGAGGTGTCAAATATGCAGTTCATGAATAAAACCCAAAATCTGAAAGGACCTGAAGGTGCTGCCAAGAAGAATGGGCAGCTTTAGCGTCTGAGAAAATAAAGTGTCTCATCCACAACTACCATAAAAGACTAACATCTGTCATTATACAGAGGATGAAGAACTAGGACATGTAAACTTATGATCAGGGTCATTTAGATTTAAAAAGAGCAAACATTTTTTTGATGAGAAATGGCTTCACCAAACCACTAGCCATGAGTGAAAGAAATGTTTTTGTATTATTCATATTCTTTGAAAAATGGCCAAAGAATCACAAATGCTGCTAGGGTATGTAAACTTATGAGCACAACTGTACTTGCTTTACATACCAGCTGCTTCCTCTCTCCGTTGGTATTCTTCTGCTTCAGGTTCTTCGTGCTTCAGGTTTCTGCTGCAGGCAGCATCAGAGCTCCTCAACTTCTGTTTTATCACATCATGTATCACAGCCAGTTGAAAAATTGAACACAGATTCACTGTGATGTGCTGCACACTGTATATCGCCCTTTTTTTTCTATGCGAGATTGGGCAGTCAGGCTTCCTTACACATTATTAATTCAGCATGATATTGCAGTTGTGAGTAAGTGGTATTCCCACTGCACTGCATTAGACAACTGAGCTGTTTTACCTCCCTGTGGCCATGTTCTCAATTGCTAGCTAGTAAGCTGCATTCTGGTAACCTTTTCATTTTGTGCATTTATCTCAACCATTCATAGCACTTAGAAGTAGTCACCACATATCTATAGTTTGCTGATAGCTGATTATTAAGATATTCTGTAACTCATTATTTCTTAACAGTCCTTTTTCAGTGGTGGCCATGACCAAGAAGAATGCCAACGCTGCATTAATATACTCCTTCCTTTATAAAATAGTCCAGGTGTGTATGTTTGGGGGTTTTTTTTTAGACCATTGGTCATATCATCAAAGCTGTATCCCTTAATATTTTTTATTGCAGCAAAAACACTAATGGAACAAATGAAAACTACTTAGTACTTCTCAACTCTGTAGAGCTTTTTTGTGTGTTTTTCAGCTTGTTTTGTAGCCAGAAATGTACTGTTTTTGTCCGTTCTTGTTGAATTAATCAAACCCATGTATAGGCAGACAGATGGTTTCAAAGAAAAAGCTCTAAATATTCAAAAGGTGCAGATAGATACACCCCTTCTTTCTGGAGAGGTTGTCTGAAAACATCTTCAGTGCAATGTGTTTAAAATCTTCCTATGAACTTTTGAATACAGCCAGCAGATGGCTGTACTTACAGTGAGGTGTAGATTTCTCATACCTAATATGTACAGAGTGCAAGAATACACAACAATCCAGCCAAGCCACTTTTTTATCGTATTGTGCAATATATTGTTATCTGTACCTGCTGTTTCTCTCTGTAGGTGTTTAAGGAGTATTTTAAGGAGCTTGAAGAGGAGAGTATTCGTGACAACTTTGTGACGGTGTATGAGCTAATGGATGAAGTTATGGACTTTGGGTTCCCTCAGACAACAGACAGCAAGATCCTACAAGAGTAAGAAAACTAATCAGATATATTTGAAAAGGATTATGATGTCTGCATGCCTATTTCAAAGGGATGAGGCAAATACTTGCACTATTACTGTTAGGCTTTCATTTCCATTCAAATTACTTTTTTTTACTCAAATCTCACAAAAAAGAGTTTATTTTCAATTGAAAATTAATTTCTGCTGATTGCTGGCATTGACCCCTGACATTTAGATAATGCACCACCAGATGACAGTATGAGGTCAAAACATTAAACTCAAAAAAGCTTTAATTGCAGCATCACTGGTTTAATTTTCACGTTACTGAAAGGGCTGATGCATCTTTTCACTGAAGTGGCTGAAGTGCTAACTGCAGCTTTCATCAGGGAACAAAATGTGAGAGGTTTTCAGTGATACAATTGCTAGAGTACATGGTATTTCTGTTCAGGGCCATGAGTCTGTTCCCTGTTTTTCATCCAGCAAAGTGTGACTTTAGTGACTGACGATACAGTAACCAGTGAAGCTTTATTCAGGGAGTGAAATGAACTGAAACAACTACTGTTTTGGGGCCCTACAAGTGTTGTTGTGTTGTAGGTGTACACAGAGTTGTTTTGCTCTTTCCCCCCTCTTGGCTCCTCTGAGAGGCTTTTGTTTTTCCTTTACATCTACCTATGTTACCATGGTAACATGGGCCTTCATGTGCACATGATCAGCTTTAATTGACAATGGACTTTAGGTTGAAATGTGCATTTTGTGACGTTTACTTGTAATTCTGAGTAGGTTTTAAAGGTTATGTGCAACTGAGGTTTAATTTTAGTTTTCTGAGTGTGTATGTGTTTGTGAGGGTGGGGGGTCTGTAAAGGGCTGATAATTACCAGGCTCCTATTGGCACTCAAACACAATGACATGGTCAGCTGGATACACTCGAGACACTCAGACAGAAAGGCCCTGCTCTTCTCTTCTCCAAGGAGACAAACTAAAGTGTCATCTCCCTCAAGTACGCACACACATAAACAGACATGCAAACAGTACTCGCACACATTCATTATGTCTTTGTCTGTAGGCTATCCCACTTCTCTGACCTTTTTATGCCCCGACCACAGCTGAAATGCTTCTTTTCTCCTACAAAATGGCACTAGCTACAGTACCTGGCAAGAGTTTGAATGTGTGTGTGCGTGTGTGGGTGGATGCAAGAGGTTGACACTACCGAGATACTGATACAAGTGTTCATATGTGTCGTTGGATGAACCCTCACGTGTTTGTTGTGTGTGTTTGTTATGATTTCTATTGTTATGCTAATATGTCAGTTTGCTGCCAACCCCACATTCTTTCATTACCATTTCTGAGGAGAATCAGGGCAAAACAGAACAAACTGCAAAAGCAACAAAAGAACCCACCGTCGACCCCGAGCCCACTTGTGGCTGCCTTTCATCTCTCAGCACTTTCAGATTTGCAAAGTGTCAACATGAATTTGAGACCCTGTAGGTGGGAGGAACTGGAATAGAAGACTAGAATATTCTGCCTCAATCTGTCAATCAATTGAAAACTTGTTTATGTGGCATTTTTGTTGTTTACATTGGGTGGGAAATGTAGGTGAATGGAACACAAGCTTGCACATACTCACTACATGTTGTTAATGAGATCAGCAGAGTGTGAGTGAATGGTTGTACTGTTGAATTGACTTTTTTTTTTTTTAGAGTGTGCATGCAAAAGTTTAACTGATGACAATATTTTAACTGGACTAAAAACAAGGGTGCAAGTCTGAGATATTGAAAAATCTTGTTTATTGTATAAATACTGGTTGACTGTAGTTTCCAAGATCCAGTCTTGGGTCAAAATGTAGATTTATAGAATAATTGAGGGAATGGGTTTCACTCAATAGGAATGTTTGTTTCAGAGCTACCAGATCTACTTCAAAAGACTGTCTGTACATTCACTTTACATGTTGTTTATACCGGAACATTTATAAATCTATTGTATAAATGCACAAAAACCAATATGTATGTGTAATAACACTTTATCATAGACACTGAAAACATCAGCAAACCAACACTTTTGTCATTTATTTTCCAGTTCATCTTATTAAAGTATGTAATACTGAACACATTTAATCTCTGTGGTACATAATTTCTAAAACATTGTATACCAGTGTTACCAGAAAAACCATTTCAGAGAAATAACTGGAAAGGTTTCAAATGAAACATGCATATCACTCCTACACCTACAGTTGCAGTACCTTTACCTTTAGTTGTACCAGGCATTAAAATGATCAAAAAATTGAAGAAAACAAGGGTGGTCTAATATTTTTTTCCACAACTATATATTCATACAACTGAAAGTGAAAGACCTTACCCTTCATTGTCATAAGCATGCTGTTATTAGTCATCTCAACTGTCATGCTTAAGTACATTCCGTTTCATCAACACTGTTACTTCTGCACAATTCCACCTCACCTACTTTGATGCAGGCAGATTTATTTGAAGCCCCAAAATTTCCATTTACAGGCATTTAAAATGGATTTGCAGGTGATTAAAATAAATTTGGACCTAGCTGCTAGGCTGCTGGCTTTGTACTTTTTCCTCTGTTTATGTACAAGAGGAGCTTGAGGACAGCCGATGCATGTGGAACATTGGGTCACTGTGCCATTGACACTGGGGAAAAATGCTCATCCTGAGCAGGAAGAGAAGAGTGGAGGGACTACTGAAAATAGCAGAGGGGAAGAGGAGGAGTCGGAGAAATAGGCACAGAGTAGGGACTTTGGAGACTTCTTCAGAGATGGTGTATTTTGGGCATGTGGAAGATTCATTGTTAATGTAGGGCTTCTTTGTTTGAGTTTGTGTGAGAAGTATGAATTAGTAGCACATGTTTTAGTTTCAGTTAAGAGTGTAAGGAAAATGCAAACCATCAGTGCCTGTGTTTGTATTCATGTCAGGTCATTATAATCTATAATCCAGTCTATCTATGTGCTCAGCCTTCTTAAGTTTGTACATAGCAGTGTGTTTTGTTTATTAGTGACTGTTAATAGAAACAGAAAATGAATGCATTGCAGCACTTCAGTTTTGGTTAACATAAGCCTTTAAAGGTTAATTTGCTTTATTATCCCTGTAAGGAAATTCAGTCTCAGCATATTACCCATCCTCATACATATACAGTAGGTAGCATTAGTATTACCATTAGCATATAGCACACATTAGGAGCAGTGAGCTTCCATTGAAGGTGATCTGGGACCAACTCCAGATCGTCATCAGCACTGTGGTCAAAGGCACCGACAAAGGCATCTTTTTTTTTTTTTAGTTTATGTAATTAAATTTAAGTCACCATTGTCAGTTTGTTAAGCAAACTATCTAGACATATTAAAATATTTCGCAGTTGTTCCTAGATAAAAATAAAAGTTACAGTTTTGGAGCATGAACTAATAATACAAAACTGCAACAGTAATAATAACAGTTGCATCAGCCTGTAGAAATCAATGTGGCCATGTCAAGATAATTAATCATTTGCATGTAGTGGTTTCACTTCCTGTCCAATATGCTGAAACTGTGGAAAACTGCTTTCAAGAGACGCACACAGCAAGTTTAGAAACCATAGTGGAGAAGAATAAACTTTCTAGGACTGTGGCAAGCAAAATAGTTGGCAAACCCCAAAATCTCTTGGCCCCAACTTTTTACAGAAAGGACAAGGAAGAAAGCAAGGAGTATCCTGGCAGAGCACTTCAATCCTCTCTTCAGCCAGTTTGAGCCTTTGAACTCGGGGAGGTGCTATAGAGTCCCTCTGGCAACAAGAAATGTATTTAAGAAGTCCTTCATCCCAAGTACTATCAATATTCTTAACTCTGGAATTTGACTTAGGAGATTTGAAGCTGCGGACATCAGCAAAAGGTGTTCTTGTTGCATAATGTAACATTGCTTGTCTGTTTCTTGTGTTTCTGTTCTATTCTGTTCTGTAGTGCTGTTAAAGATTAGGAGATAGCTCTTTAATGGATAGAGGGCCTTAGAGGAGTAATCAGTGGTGGGGGCAGGTGTTTGGGTAAAAACAGACCTGGTCATGTGATGTTTATCAAGGGACGACTCCCTCCTGTGTCCATGACAAGCCGTTATGTCTCCACGGACACAGTTAGTGGTTGAAACAAATAAGATTTCCAGCACAGAAAGGAAATAGATTGATGACTTTAATCCAGTTGACTGAAGATAAAGTGAAGTTTAGGATGATTATGCAAATATTTTTGGAAATATTAATGAATTGAGTCTTAACAGAGATATTGGTGTCAGTTGTATTTAGTTATATAACTATCATTTGCATTTTATCTGAATTTGTTAACATCGTGTGCTGTTTGTCATATTAATAGACAGGTGTTACTACCAATAATGTGCTTCTCAAGTTAGATTTAAAATAAAATAAAAAAATGTCCATTGAATAGTCTGTACTCTAGTATTTGTTCATTATTTCTAAGATTGAAGATTCTCTGACATCACTGCATCTAAAAAAATCTTAAATGTCCTTTCTTTCATGAGCCTCCTGACCAGGAAATAAGCTGAATAAATGCATGGAGGAAACAAAAGATATTGCAAATCCCCTCAAATTGCTGATGTCAGTTTATACAGGACTAATATTATCACAGGACCTTAGTGTTTGCTGAAATATAGGTGGCCGTTTTTGGTGGAATTTTTAGTTTATAGACGGTGCAGAAGAGGTTTAAATGTTGGGATTATAACTATTGTTGGATCTCCTGGAGGCCCCGAAATCCTCTGAAGACAGTTGATGCTGGGTTTTGATGTAAACAAATACCTGTTAGTCACATTGTTATCTGTGTCTGCAGTCACAATGGGTTTATGTAAATCTTCTTTTTCCAATTACATCCATGAGTAATTGCTATACAACATGACCGCAGAGCTCTTTTAATTCATTCATGCCGGAGCAACTAATTTATTTCAAGTCATCAAATGTGATTAAAACAAAATGAGAAAGATTTCTCAAATGAGTAAGTTGCTACAAGAAAATCACATGCAATATTTGGTGCCATATCTTATTATGACTTTATTCTCATCAGAAAAGGCTACTTAATTTGAAGAAATTGTGTTTCTACTTAAGCAAGTGCCAATCTTTAAGAGGAGATAAGAGGATGAAATTAGGATTCAACACATCAGCCTTTTCTCCAGGTATTACTGCTTTTCAGGCCTATGACCATTAATTTTACAGCTGATACGTGTATTTGGTAAATGTTAAAGTCTGTGTAAAATCTGCAAATGACGGTTCCAAAGCTGGTGACTTTAGAATCAGCTGGACCTGTGTTACGACTCTTCTGCTTGTGTCTTTCAGGTACATCACTCAGCAGGGCCATAAATTGGAGGTCGGAGCTCCTCGACCTCCTGCCACAGTCACCAACGCTGTATCTTGGCGGTCAGAAGGAATCAAATACAGGAAAAATGAAGTTTTCATGGATGTCATTGAGTCAGTGAATCTACTGGTAAGGACAATATAGTAACAGTATTGTAATGACACCTTTAGCAAAAATATGTTTATATTATAAAAGCCAAGTGGCCTCTGTGTGCGTGTGTGTCTCAGGAATCCCACAAAATCCGGAAAGAGCTGACTGCTGCATTTTGGCACACTTATGCATTTTTGGTCAAGGAAGACGGTAGCAAAAACGACAAGTTGATAGGATGAATATTTTGGGATATATTAGTAATTTTGGAATACAATAGCCTTACAATCACATTGCTATGCCCAGAATGCTTTGGTGGTGACTGCTGGACAAATGCGATACAGCATGCACAAATACACAACAGCATTAAAACTACCACATCTAGAACCCATGGATCCCCACAGGTCAATATGCTAATAGAATTTAAAGCTGAACCTATGATTTTTTTTTTTTTACTATACTCAGCAATTTTTATTATAACTTTTATGTTTCTTTAGTCTGAGCAGCAGATGGTAACATGCAATATATTTTCGTATATCACACAACAATATCAGCAGTGTCTATTTTCAAAACCTGCAGTTTATGAGAGAAAATAAAGTGGATTATATTGTGGAAAAAATGGTTGTCATATTATGTTGCAGTTCTTTCAGTGTTACCCTCTATTATCAGTGACTATACTATTCACAGTAATAACTACTTGTCTGTATCTAATTACAGGCTGTGTTTCGACCTAGAGAAATAAAGAGAATCAGAGAAATAAAACCAAGGGCATAGATTTCCTGCAGCAAAACTAACGACTCAAAGATTTATCACGTGAACATGCCGCATGTTTGAAAGGTTATAAGAAGTAAAGGGACTTTTCTTGTCCTTGAAGAAACACCTCAAAATGTGACCACTTGTGTTTTTTTTAACCGTGAAAAGGAAACTGATAATGTGTTGCTGTGTAACCGCTGCTGCAGTGCTACAGCTGTAACTTCCTTTTCTGTGATCAGGAACTTTTTTATTGTCTTTGTCCTCTTTCACAGTCTCTGAAAATCACTATCATTATTATTCTAATGTGTGATCTGTGTGAAATGATGAGGGTTTTCTAGTCCTCTGATAGACAAATTTCAACTCTATTTTCTCTCATTCATTATAGGTGAGCGCCAATGGTAGCGTCCTTCGTAGTGAGATAGTGGGAAGCATCAAGCTCAAAGTGGTCCTGTCTGGGATGCCCGAACTCCGACTAGGCCTCAACGATAAAGTGCTGTTTGAGATCACAGGCAGTAAGTAACAGTGAGCCTCAGTGTCTTAAGAGGGCAGTCAGTTGACTGAAATTGCACTCCACAATGATGAAAAAGGGGAAAGTAGTGACGTCAGGGAGTATTTTAAGTTTTTTAAGAACAGTTTCACTCAAAGCATGGACAGTGTTGAATCCAGACCATAAGTATCTATGCTGACAGTAAACCCTTAAAGGGGTTATTTTAGCTAGTGGTGCATACAATACAGATTAATTTTTAATTATTTTGTACTAAATGTCTGTGCTAATATTGTCCGTGTTGTATTTTATGGTATCTGCATTTGACCCTGTGTGTATTTTGTGTGTTTTTGTGTAACATCAATCTGCCAGGAGGTCTACAGATGGAAATTAGCCTTAGGCTATAATCTGGCATAGTTACATTTTTTAAAAATGTTCATTAATATGCATTGTTCCTCCTTTTCTTAAATAAATAAAATATTTGTAGAACAAAAACTCATTGCTGGTTATTTTGACAGTCGGTCAAAATAACAATATATTCACATGCTGCGTCAGCTGACATTATAACTCTGTTAGTTTAGCTCTGTTTCCAGACAAAAAACAGAAAAACCACAAATCACCTCCACTTTGTGTTGTCAGTAGCTGTATTAAAGATCTGTTTGGAATCATCCAAACAAGGTCAGAACTGTCACAGTTTAGCCTGGACCTTGGATCAATAAAATTAGCAAAGATAACATCACGATAACATTATACCTTCATAAGAAGAAACGCTGCCATTCCAGCAACAAAGTCCATTCTTCTCATTTAGAGCTGTGTCCAGTGGTGAAAACAACAACACTGCTTCTATCTTTTATCAGAGTCCAGTTTATGTCTCTCAGTCTATTTCTTTCAGTCAAGTCTATCATTAACTGAACATAAACCAAGTGTTTCCATGGGTTTTACCGGTGAATCAATGTTGTAGAAGATGACAGTGTTTCCACGTTCACTACGGAGCCTCTGAATGTCCACAGTGGGTCATATCTGATGACCATGAAAAGATGACAAAATAGATTTTACACCAATTATTTACATGTATTGATAAGAATAGTTTAGCTTTTGGTGGATTATATAAACTATATAGATATTTCCTCATGGGGAGGAAAAAAATACTGGAGGCAGAGCATCATTCAGGTATACTCTGGCACCAATACACACATGAAACAATCATAACACATCTTTCTGGGCTTTTTGGAAATTCTTCGACGGGGAGACTTGTCACTTAGTAGCTGTACTGTATCCATCTCCTCATATACTTACTCTGCTCTGTTTATGATGTATTGCATTACCAGCATTTCTTTTGGAAGAGATTTGCTGGAATGATACTTAAATGTGAGAAATTTCATCATCTACGCTTTGATAGCTACGCATTTAGTGTCAACCTTGAACTCACCCTCGCACTCCCACCTTGAACTCCTGTTTTCATTCGAACCCCCCCCCACAATCCCACTCTTTGCTTTCATCCTCTTTTCTGCTCTACTTCTTTTTCCTCACTTACTACCCTCCTGTTTTTTCCATCAATGTTGAACTGTTGCATTCACCCCTCGGTTTCTTCTGCCTCTCATCCTCTTTTTTTCTTGCTTCTGCTTTGCCCACATTTTTTGCCCCCCTACCCATCTTTACTGAAGGGGTAAGGCTCCATCACTGTCTAGCCTCGTTGCCTCTGAGTTAATCCGCACCCCAGGCTACAGCCCTGCAGATGAAAGGTGAGGGTCTGTGAATATCCTGTATATGCAGTCCACAATCCCCCTGCTGTGTGGAGCAGTCTGGGAACTAACATCCTCAGAAATAATGATCAAATGGAGAGTACAGACACATACTGAAGCTCACGGTGCACTGAATATTTACAAAAATATTAACGTGTTTTTACTCTCTCATCCTCAACACTATCCATATCATTTCACAGCCATTTGGTGTTTATCATGTTTGCATGATCTGCACTTTTCATCACAGCTGGATGCAATGCCCTGAATATTTATAAAAATATTAACATTTGTTTGCAGCACCATCTTCAACAGTTAGTTTTTTTACATATCATTTCACAGTCTTGTTTGTGTGATTTGCACTTTTTTTTTTGTTTTTTTATCACAGCTGGATAAAGTCTAAAATGGAGAAGGGACATATACCAGCTACAGTACTGCCCTCTGCTGGTGAAAGTCCAGAATACATGTAATTGTAAAAGTTCTCTTCATAAAATAAGTGTTGGTTGATTTGCAGGTCAGTACATTTGCAACATAAGTCACAAAAAATGTGATTTATATGTCATTCAGCTAAGTTAAATGCAGTGATTTGATCTGAAATATCCGGTCAATGTGGGTTCTCTTTCAGTTAGTTTGCGATGAAGTTGGTTAATATTTACCACAAATGAAAAATAATCTTCAACCTGTAACTGGACTGCAAAAGTGTAAATGTATGGTGTGTTGTTTCTGCCTTCAGTTTGTTAAATTGTCAATTCAGTTCAGTTTTATTTATAGAGCCCAATATCACAACAAAGCAGGGTTATAATAGTTTTTGATTTTTCATTATAGTTTAATTTTATTTAGTTTTGACTTTTTTCCTCTAATTCACGTAGCTTTAATTAGATTTTAGAGCAGGTTTGTTAGTTTTTATTAGTTTTCACTTTTTTCTAAATGCTTAGTTTAACTTTAGTTTTAGTATTAGTTTTAGTTTTTTCATATCTTTTTTTATCTGTTTTGCCCTCGTAGTCAAAGAAATCCCATACAGGATGCTGCTGCTTTCTCCCAACTTTAGTCTCGGTGTTTCCAGGTAAAGGGGGGGACGAGAAGCCGACTCTGAACCACAAGTGACAGACCGTGAAGTGCCGTATGGTGCCACCAGCTAAAACTGATCGAGTGAAATAAACCGATTTCATATCAGTCTGACACTGAGAGACTAAAAAGGAAGGAAATTTTATCCATATTTTTTTATACATTTTAGTTAGTTTTGTAAGCACATGATGCAAGTTTAGTTGGTTATCGGTTTTTCTTTTAATTATAGTTTTTATTTATTTCAGTTAATGAAAATGTTTTTTCAATTTTAGTTTTCATCATTTCCTTAACAATAATAACCTTACAACAAAGTCGCCTCACAGGGCTTTACAGAAATTGTTGACTTGATTAAAAAAAAATACAATGAAAATAGTAGTAGTAGTAGTAGTGTAGTTTTATTTCGAGTACATAACATCATCAGATGACACAGAACCATACAACATGGTCAAACTTTATTTCTCTGCGTTTAAAAAGGAGTGGGAAGAAGTATAACTTATTGACTTCCTCCCCTTTTTACAAATCATTAATTAAATTAAATCCACTTCCCTTGCTTTAACACACTTTTTTCCATATATTTTTACATTAACACAAAGCATCCATACAAACCGTTCACATACACTTTTTTTAGTCACCTCACACACTATCAGATTTGCATAATCAACTGTTTTTAATATAAACTATAATATTTATATGCACTTTAAATATTTACTACAATGATCAATAAATGTGATAATATCTTCTTATCATGATAATTAATTACAGTAGTATCCTATTTTATGCGTACTTCTATGTTATAACTAGATATTCACTTGTTCAGATAATGTTCTATATTTTGTTATTGTGGATTTATGTATCCTTTTAAATGCACAAATTGAAGGAGACATTTTTAAGTTTTAAAATACAGTAAAAAAAAAAAAGTTTAAAATAAATAAACAGTCAAGTAATCAGTTAGTAAACAGTCGGTGAAGCAAATGGATTAATGTCCCGGGCATCCCCCATCCTTAGACCCTCCTTCTCAGCAAGGAAAAACTCAAAAAAACCCAGTGGGAAAAGGAGAGATCCACTCCCATGGACGCACAGAAGCCCTCCATATTAATGATCTTACAGCAGTGTAAAAAGCTTAGACAGAAACATTTACAAATGTCATTTTAAAATAAACCCCCTGTGTCTTTTTGCCTGTGAAGCAGCAGACAGAAAACAGATTAGGTGTATCCTGTCTGCTGTTGTGTATTAACAGTGCAAAAACAGCTAAGAGCAGCCTTAAAGGTGAACCACAGGGGACACTGCTGCATCTTCAATCCTCCCTTGACATGTACGCACATATACACACAGCTGTCTCTGCTTCCAGCCCCTCAGGTCCCGTAGTGACAGAATGTCCCATATAACCTTTCTACTTTGATAATGTGGGTTTGTGTGCATTTGTGTCACAATGAAAGAGAGAGAGAGAGAGAGAGAGAGAGAGGGAGTGAGGGTGCAAAAAGGGCTTTCCTCCTTCCTACTTCTACTGCTTA